>JAWWLZ010000054.1:1524690-1556536 GCA_035041345.1 Poliocrania exsul | reverse complement strand
CTGGCCACAACTTCCCTTCAGGCAGTTCCAGACAGTGCTGAGGTCACCTCTGAGCCTCCTCTTCTCCAGGCTAAACAGAATGGTGGGAAGGCTGACAAGGCAGATACTCTGGTGGGGGTCTCTCCTAGACCACCCAGCCAGGAGATCCAGTTTCTCCTGAAGAGGCAGATGAAACACTCTCTAAGCAGCTGGGAGAAGTCTCATGATCTCTGACCCTTGTTCTGCTGGGTGACTTCAACCTACCCCACGTCTGCTGGAAATACAACCCAGCGGAGAGGAAGCAGCTTGGGAGGCTCATGGAGTGTGTGCAAGACACACTGGTGAGGGAGCCAAGCAGGGAAGGTGCCCTGGTGGCCTCTGTGCCCAGTTGTCCATAGTAAACTCTGCTCCTGGTGTGCCCTGAGCTCAGCTCAGCTGCAGCCAAGGCTGTGCTTGTCTGGAAGCATTTAAGGTACCGTTTGGCAAATTCCCTGGGGCTCACTGGCCCAGTCCTACAGGGTGAAGTGGTTGTGGCTCCACAGGTGACAGTTCCCCACACTTGTCTCAGCTAATTTTAAGTGTAGTTTTCCAGGACTGTGGAGTTCTGCTTGTTTCTATCAGGATCCATCTCAGTGAATGGGAATGATTTTCATCCTAGTCCTGTACACACTTTTCTTGATGATCTGCCCCTCCTTTTACTCTCTGCCACAGGTCAGCTACTGTATTTATGAAATAGTGCATTTTTCAGTACTTTTTCTTTAGATTCCTTTATTCCTCTGTGTCTGCCAGCCCTGGAGTCTCCTTCCATGCCAAGCACATGGTGATACTGTCACATTTTGAGTAATGCTCTGCATGACTTGAGGCAGAGTTGAATTCCAAAGACTTCAGGTACTGCTCAGGTCTGAGGGTGCTGAAACACCATCTCATATCACTCTTGATATGAAATTCCCTTTATAAAAAAAATACATAAATATATTTCATGGCAAGTAAGCATGTGGCTCGAAAGAATACGAAGCTTGGAACATGGTGGGGTGTCATTTCCTTAGGAAAAGCCTGTTTTAACTGCTCCATATTTTATTTATTATATTGCTGCCCTTGTTGTGATCAGTTACAGCACTGTAAGCTTTGCAAACGCCCGTGTAGAGACACAAGTTCCCTTTGTGTTGCTGGCTCAGGAACTCACAGTGGTGAATATTAAACACCTTTTGTGAGCGGTACGGGCGGGAGACGCTCTCTGTGAGCTGGTGGGGCTGGAAGCTGCTGCTTAACTCTGAGCAGGATTTCTGCAGGGGAGTTGTCACCATGGCTTGGTGTCCTGCTGCTGGTGAGATCCTGGTTTGGTGGGTGCTGCTGGTGAGATCTGGTGTGGTGGGTGCTGCTGGTGAGATCCCGGTGTGGTGGGTGCTGCTGGTGAGATCCTGGTGTGGTGGGTGCTGCTGGTGAGATCTCAGTGTGGTGGGTGCTGCTGGTGAGATCCTGGTGTGATGGGTGCTGCTGGTGAGATCCTGGTATGTGGTGGGTGCTGCTGGTGAGATCCTGGTGTGTGGTAGGTGCTCCTGGTGAGATCCTGGTGTGGTGGGTGCTCCTGGTGAGATCTCAGTGTGGTGGGTGCTGCTGGTGAGATCCCAGTGTGGTGGGTGGGTGCTGCTGGTGATACCCTGGTATGTGGTGGGGCTGCTGGCAAGGCTGCAGTGCTGTGGGTTCTGCTTCTTTTTGGTGTCATTTTCTGTACTGGGAAGTGGCTGCAGGTGCCGTTGGGGTGGGCCAAGTTCCCAGGCTGTGGCTTGCACATCCATGATGGCAGAAGACCCTAGAAAGGATGTTCATGGAGTCAACAGACATCCATGAGCCTGGCTAGAAATCTCTTAGATGTGGTGGTGACATCCTGCCTTGTGGAGCTTTAGTATCTCCTCATCTTGGATTTACTTCCCTGTGCCTGGAGCAGACCTGCTTTGTGCAGGGGGAATGCAGGGCTGGAGTGCCCCCAGCATGGGGTATTTGGACTGATCCAGAGCCGGGAATAAGGAGCAGAGGCACAGACATCTGGCCAAGTACTATTTCAGGTCACATTATTTTGTTATGAAATAACAACAAAGCCAGAGGAATGTGATTGGCCAAGGAAAGCTTCAAGCTGTGCGAGTGCTCTACTGAATAATGCAGGCTGGGGCTTGCCGGGGTTATATAATCATGGAGGAGGAAGGAGCTTGAGCGTAGCACAGAAGAATCAGCCGAGCTTTTCAGATGGCTGAAGATACCTGGATGTAGTCAAAGGGAACCTGAGTGAATGCAAAATACTCGGATGTCCTGCTGGATCAGGGTGTCTTGTCAAATCATGCTCGTAATTAGCGGTGCAGAACCACGCACAGAAAGCTCTGCTGTGTTATTGTGGGTCTTGCAGGGCGTCTTACATTCAGTAGTATCTGGAGCGTAGTGTTGTGTTGGCTTAGAAATAAAAACGCAGTGAAGTTTTCTAGGCCATATTATGGAGCTGACCTGCAGAGCTCTGCAGTGGTGGAGATGGTTGGGTATAAAAGGTGCTCACAGGCTTGGGGGGAGCTCAACGTGAGAAACAGGGAGGGACCGTGATTTAAAGTGGGATTTGGTTTATATTAAAAAATGAATTCTCCCTGATTTCCACCCACCTTTTCCTATCGTGTGTAGATCGCCCTATAAAGATCCTAATCGGCTTTATGGAATATTGCAGCTAAGCTGACATGGTTTATTGGACATGGAGAGCTGAGGTGTAGGTGGAGGGCAGGTTGTGGGGTGACTTTGTGTCTGGGTGACACGTCGCCCCTGGGGAGGAGGAACCAGCCCGGCCTTGCATTGGCAGAGGCTGCGTTTCCCAACCCGGCCGCGCTGTCTGCGGGAGGAAGAGCTGGGGAGGAGGAAGGGCTGGAGAGGAGGGAAACATGCCGAGCAGCCGTGCCAAGAGCCCAGGGACACTTCAGCTGCTTGAATATAGAGGTGCTTTGATCTGCAGTGAATAAACCGATAATACTTAAATTATGAATTCCTTCTCTTTGTCTGAAAAGCTGGATTAGCGTGGCTTTGTTCGGGCCGTGATTACATTGAGCAACTTCTTTCTGCGAGGGCCGCTCGGTGCGTGTTTCCAGGCGGAGGCTGCGCTGTGCGGCCGGAGGGGCTCGGTGACATAACAGCTCCCGCACGTCCTCGTCTCCTCTGCTTCGGGTTGAACTGTAAACCCACCGAAAACACAGCCTGGGTCGCCTCCGCTGTGATACGGAGCTAATGATTAATGGGCAGGAGCCGCGGACGGGAAGAGCCACTAGAACACCTTGTTTTCGTCAGTCTGCGGAGCCGGAGCCGAGCGAAGGCGCCTCTTTGTTTCTGTTGGTCTGGCAGCGATTGCAAAACGCAGCCTTGGGAAGGGCTGACGCGCAGGTGGAGCGATAGGAGACGGAGGTTGAGAGGAGCCGCTCTGCCAACACTGCCAAAGGTCGCGGCCGTGCCTCCCCTGGGCTTTTGTCCCCTCTTCCCAGCCCTGTGCCGGGACAAAGGTCTCTCTCGGAGCGCCTCCGCCTCCATCTTGCCTTCTCTTTGGCCTGAGCAGACGCGGAGCTGTCGCCGCCTCTCCTCCCCCGGCCCTCCCGAAAGCACGGTGGTTTTTTCGCTGTAACGTGCTGTGTGCTGCAGTGAAGCCGGGCGGTGATGCGGCACTGCAGATCTCCCTCCTCTCCCCCCGGTCTCCTCCCGGCAGCGCCTGCCAAGACGGGAGCAGCTCGGAGAGGCGCCAGTGGGTGCGGCCGGGCCGGATCCCTCGCAGTGGATCCTCCGGCGGGGACCGAAGGATGTCCGTAATCCCATGGAAAATGCAGCCCTTCCTCTTCCAGCAGCTGCCTCGGAATACCCGGGGCCGGTTTTCTTTCATCTGCCCCCTTCTGCTCCCTTTCTCCTCCCCCCGCCTGCCCCCCTCGCTTTCAGCAAAGACGATTGTCACAGATTATCCTGAGGGCTCGTCAAGGGTACGGGGCAGGACACCAAAGCACAGCGTATATTTATGTGTCTGGATAGCGGGTGGATTACAAGGTGCCATCTCCGAGGGGAGTGATTCAGTACCATGGCTGCAGTGAAGGGCAGGAGCAGCCTCCCCCATGCATTTCTTACTTAGAAAAACAAATATTTTTTTAATTACTGAATACACTTCTCCCAATATAGAAATTAATACTGGGAAGAATTGTATGTTTGCTGGACATTTTTATGGTATGTGAGAACCGTATTACCTGGATGTTTTGTATCCTCTCTGGGCAGCATTAGCTTGAATATTGAACATTTTAACACATTCTGGATGTTCTGCAGCAAAAGAAAAACGACTGAGGTCTGTCTGTGTGTAGGTATAGTACACATACGTGTCAGGATTTCAGAATGGGGCAGTCACTGTTGAGGTGCTCAGAGCCCAGTTCTGATGTCACTGCAGGCAGCACTTGGTGTGAGGTGGGCTGTGCTCACTGCAGGCAAAGGACAATTGCAATTTTAGGGATTTTGATGTCATTTAAGATATTATTCTTCCCCTCCTCCCTCCCACCCAAAGACTGTAGGCAAATACGGGCTCATGTTGCCAGGAACTGAACATGTTAACAGCAAAGCAGAGTTCATGTTTTAACCAGTCTCTCTGGGAACTACATGGTGTAGAAGAACTCCCTGGATATGAGGGTTGGAGCCCTTACATCTTTGTTTGTAGAGAACCAGTGCTGAAACACATGTCAAAGGGTGGTCCTAACCAGGATTCCTAATTATTTTCCTATTTTTTGTCACGTTCGTTCATGGCATGAACATTTTCTCAAATGGGCTCTTTCCTGTCTTCCTTCCCCCTCCTTCCGTTCCTGTTCCTTCTCTCTCTACATCTGGCATATCCAATTAGGCCATTTTTTTTCCTCACACAGATTTTATTAACCATATTCTCTACTTTTCTGGGCTTCCTAAATCTTGCCTTCAAGGCAAGATGACCATATCCAACTTCTGAAGGGTGTAAACTTTAGGAAGCAGTTCCATTTCTCACCGTTTGGAACTTTTAATTAAATAAAACAGATAGAAATAAGAAACAAACAACCAGTTTGATATCACAGGATGAGAAACTCCCAAGAATTAACGTCACTGTTTGTACCCAGGAGTACAAAGGTGACAAGGTCTGCTCTGGAGAGCTGAGAGACAAGAACATGCTCTGAATGCAACTGTGTCTTTTTATGGCCAACAAGGCACTTTCTGACTCAAAAGAGCCTCTTGTTTGCACACACCGTGTTCAGTGGAGTATGAACCAGGGAAAAAAGGGCTCTAAATCCAAACCAGGTTATATGTAAGTGTAGTAGGTCAGGCTGGAATGAGAAGGCAGCAGTGAGCAAGGCAGGTTTTCAGATCGTATTTAAGGATTAGTCATCCACCAACAATGATGAAATTGTGAGGTGTAGGCAAAGCCAGGCTGGGAGCCGAGGCGGCCGCGGGATCCGACGGCGGCTGCGCCTCAGCCCGGCCCCTGCATTCCCATTTCCCTTCGTGTGTGCCTGAAAACTGTGCCTGGGTAAGGTCTGTTTGCATCTGTTCAGCCTTGTGCTGCCTTTGTGAATTGAAAATTTTTGCAATAATTCTTCATGGAATTTACAAATACTTCCTGATTAGGTTTTTTATTTGTGCGTCCCTTTCCTCTACGTCAGTACATTCATAAATGTGGGTTTTGCCTCTTTTTGTCCTGGATTACCAACTGCAGTTCAAAGCCCTTCCCTGGTTTGCTGAGAATCTCTTGGCTGAGAGAACTGGGCACCCAAAATGTGACATTCAGTTGTTGGCTGTTAAAACATCACCGTGTTCATCCCTCCCTTTTTATCCCTTCGGCTGTGAGTTGATGCAAGTTATTCAAATATGTTTTTCCATCTTGTTTCCCTGTGTACACAAACATGTTTGGGTTTATTTTTATTTTACACAGACATTTACTCATCCCTAAGTGCCGGTGTTGCAGTTGCTTAACATACATTAGGTGGGGTGGTGTCACGTTCCTGCTGACGTTCCTCAAACTCCTGTTGTGTGGCTTGGTCCGTGCTGGGGGTGGGAACTGAGCCCCATCACAGCCTGGGCTGGGGGTGCTGTGTTGGCTCCATGTCCTGCGAGATGTTGGAGAGAGAGATCAGGAATGAGGATCACCCTGAAGAGTGGATTAAATACAGATTGGAGTAGTGGAATTGCTGTGTCAAGGTCATTTGTTTCCTAAGAAGATGGTTGGGCTGTCTGTATTTTCACTCGTGACACGGTTTTGTTTTAATTGTGCCTCTCCTGTCTGACTGATGACACACAAATCGTTCTGGTTTGAACACCTTTCTGTTCCTTCAGAGCTGTTGTTGCTACTCCCTTGCTGTCAAAGGGCGATCCCGTGGTTGGCTCCCCACACCACCAGAGGGGCTCAAATGTAAACATGGAGAGTTTAAATGGCCTTTTCCCCTCTCCAAATGGCTTCTCCCCTCCTTTTAGAAACTCGTGTCCCACCCATTGATTTTCCTGCCGCATGGGGAGGGCAAAGGGTTGGATGTTTGTTTTGCAGGAGACAATGTTACTAAATGTGGTCTTTTCCCACCAGCACTAACCTGTGTGCTCTGCTTTGCTTCTCTTCCAGATATGGACGTGTGGAAAGTGTCAAAATCCTCCCTAAGAGGGGGTCGGAAGGCGGAGTGGCAGCGTTTGTGGATTTTGTGGACATCAAAAGTGCGCAGAAGGCACACAACTCTGTCAACAAAATGGGAGATAGAGACCTACGGACGGATTATAATGAACCAGGAACCATTCCCAGTGCTGCTCGGGGATTGGATGATACAGTTTCCATTGCATCTCGTAGTAGAGAGGTTTCTGGGTTCAGAGGAGGTGGCGGGGGGCCCACTTACGGCCCCCCCCCATCGCTCCATGCACGGGAAGGACGTTATGAGCGGAGACTTGATGGGTAAGTTCCAAGGTTTCTCTAGGCAGGTATTTTGTATTTGATATGGTGAGAAACACAAACTCCTATCTAGGGCCCCCAGATGGATTTAAAATTTTGGGAATTATCTATGTTTCCTATTTTGGGTTGGAAACGGAAGTGATTTCTATGCCAGTGGCTGGTACCTTGTGGATCCATAGAGGATGTGTCCTGCAGCTGGTTGGATATCTACCTACACTTGAAATAAGGTGGTTTTAAGATGGAAGATTTCCTTTGGCCAGCATCGATATTGGAGTTACTCTTTTCTAGAAGTAACGATCCCATTTCTTGGATAATATTAAGGCCTTGCTGGATGTATCCCTGCTGCCAGATGGAGCTATCTTACTCTACAACATGTGGTGAAGTTCTCTGTGGAGTATCTTCGGAATACTAGAACCTAAAATTCGGTGACAGCTCGATGCCTAGTTCTCAGTCCTCACAATACACAGTGGGTATGTTAATTGGATTGTCACCACAAAATTCCTAGTAAGACTTTAATGATGCAGCCCCTTGGATTCTACCGACAACTCTTAGCCATGGAAATAACGCTTGGATGGAGAAGACCGAAGGCAGCTTGTGATGGTTCCATTTTGGATCTACATCATTTCCAAGTTATTGGGATTATTCTTTCTGATGGTATTGGCAAAAAGAGATGATGGACATTACTAAATTTTGGAAATTATAGTGTTTTATTTTTTTTTTAATGCTGGGATAAGAACTACTGCCTTGAATTTATTGGATGGTATACAGTCAAGACGCCAGTAGCCATGGGGAGTGGATTACTATCTAGTCTCTTAAAAAGCTCTCTGCTGCTCCACATTAAACTTACTTTAGCTTTAAGGACGTGGTGCTAATACCATTTGTGGATACACCAGTGAGAAGTGACTGGGCTGGATGGTTACCAAGGCGGCCAGAGGATGCCTGTGGGCAGCAGCATCGGGGCCCTCGGGCCTCGGGGAATCTTCTACCAGCTGCTTGATTCAGACTTAGGGCTGGAAGTTAAAATAATGGATCTATTTAAGTGCCTTCTGTCTCAAGAAAGAAGTCTGGGGGTTTCAGAGTTACAGTTTCAGTCTGGGACTACTTCCGTCCAGTGGAATTTTTTTTTTGTGTCTTGTCACTAAGATTTTTTTTTTCTTGTTGGTTCATCTAAAATATCATTTGACACCCTTGCCCATTAAGAAGGTGGATTACCCCTGTAAGAGGGGCCAAAATTGGGGAAGTTATGTTCACAATTCTCTCCCTAGATTTAATTGGGAATATAGGTCGTGTTTCCACACTTGGAAAAGGTTGGTATGTCCTGCCCTGTGTATATTAGCCCCTCTCCTAACCCAAGTCAAACCCTCTCTTTCCACTAACTCCAGTAGCACTTAGTACTAATAGATAAATGAAGAAAGCACTGTAGCCAGTAGCTGTTCAGCTCTGCTTCCTCTGTCTGTCTTCTGTGTCTTTCTCACGGATAAGGATTTGCTCTTTCTGTCAGCTCGTAGCAGTAACCTGCTAGAAAGTACTGCTTTTTCTCTGACCTCATTAAATCAGCTCTCACTGATTAACACCTCTAGGATGCTAAATGCAATCGTTTTTAAAGTGTTGATCTTGGTCCTTCAAAAGGGGGGAGGAAAAAAGCACAAACCAGAGACACAGTTCTGTGCCAGATCCTGAAATAGTTTCCAAATTCCATTGTTGCAAGCAAGAGGTAATGGAGATAGAAAGGCAACAATGAATTTCTAGCAGATGTGGAAGTTAATGATATTCTGTTGCACTGGTTAAGCTGTTTCTTATATATAATTGGAGAGAAAAAATGCAAGCAAAACATGAGCAAGCTCCATAGAAAGCTTGATATAACAACAGAGGGTGAATATATTGAGAGGATTAAGGATCTAGTGATTCATTGGAGAAGGAATGGAAGGAACTTCCTGAGATGCTAATCAAAAAAAGATTTAAATCCAATTTTCAGTCTATGGAAGATCCCTGAAATGTTTCTGCAGTTGGAACTAGAGCTGTGATGCAGGAGAGGAGGAGGAGGCACAAGGCAGAATTGGGTTATCAGGATTCAGGGGGATTGAAGTGACTCATAACTCATTCTGAAGGAAGAATCAGAGAGAGAAGGATGAAAAAAAAAAGGTTAAAATGTCCTTCATAAGATGGATAATTAATTTTTAAATTAACTTTCACTACCCTGATATATTTAGAACTTTACAAGTATTTTTTAAACATTCAATGTAATCATTTTGAATCTTCCATTTTGTGGATATAACTGAGATGTACCATCGTGGTACTTCTAAATTAAATTACTCAGCTATTTGTAATGTTCCTTTATCTTTCAGTTTTACTATCTCTTTAGTTGAGAGATCACACTTACTCAGAACACCACTGAGCCTTTCTCAGTTGGCATCCAAAATGTTGGAAATACTGAAACAACTGGACCGTAGCTGCTGGAAAGCAGTGTAGTCATGGAGACAGAAATTCTGTGATTGCAGCAACAGCAGCAACCACAACAAAAACACCTCCTAAAATTGGATTCCTGCTCCTTGTGTAGAGTCTTAGTATCTTTCAGGGACCTGCATCCTTGCAGTTCTAACATTAGTAATGGAGATGTGTGTGAGTGTAGCATTCTGGTGGAACCAAAATTCCCTCCAAGAGGGTGAAATACTTTAGAACAGCAACACAAAATCCCCTGATTTTCTGGGAGTTCTCTATGGGTTATGCCACCCCTTTTGAAAGCAGCTTCTTACCTCTGGGTCATGCTTTGCACGGAGGCTTTCATGGCTACAGCCCAGCTTGCAATGCCATTTTTGCAGAAGGATAATTGCAAGAGCTCCAGTAATTACCAAATCTCAAACAAAAATTTTGAGGCTCTTAAAGCAAAAATGGAGAGAAAAAAAAGAAGTCAACAGCGATGTCCTCAAACATGAAATTTTTCTTGTTTACTAAATTTAAAAGAACCAAACCCAAACCTAAGTGAAATGAGGATTCTCTGCTGGAAAGCAGAATTTTTTTGCTGTGCAGGCAAGATGCTGGTCATGAAAGCCCCATACTGTGATTAAACCGAAATGATTGCTCAGCTTGATTGTATATGAATATAACTTTGGAGTCAAGTAAAATGTTTTGAAGTTTGTCAGTGTTTGCTTGGTAGGTCCTTGCTGGTTAGCGGAGAAGCAGTCGCACAAAGAGCCGAGTGCTGCTGTGAATGTTTGCATGATTTGCTTGCAGTTGTGCCTGCCCCTTTCTGATGTGTTGTTTTTCCCCCTTCCCAAATGCAGGGCTTCAGATAACAGGGAGCGTGCTTATGAACATAGTGCCTATGGACACCATGAGCGGGGGACGGGAGGATTTGATCGGACGAGACATTACGATCAGGATTACTATAGAGACCCTCGAGAGCGGACCTTACAACACGGGCTCTATTACACCTCTCGGAGTCGAAGTCCAAACCGTTTTGATGCTCACGACCCCCGTTACGAACCTAGGGCCCGGGAGCAGTTTACATTGCCCAGTGTGGTACACAGGGATATCTACAGGGATGATATTACGCGGGAGGTACGAGGCCGGAGGCCGGAGCGGAATTACCAGCACAGCCGGAGCCGATCGCCGCACTCGTCGCAGTCCCGGACGCAGTCCCCACAGCGCCTGCCCAGCCAGGCCGCCCGGCCCGCCCGCTCTCCCAGCGGCAGCGGCTCCAGGAGCAGATCCTCCAGCAGCGACTCCCTCAGCAGCAGCAGCAGCACCAGCAGCGACAGGTAGGTCCCTGTTCCGGGGCCGTTCTCTGGGCCGGCGAGGAGTTGTGAGCCCGGGCTGTGGAATGATGAGGTGTCCCATGGCCGAGCGTCAGTCACTGGTGGAGATGTGACCGGGAGTGAAATGTCAGAAGGCTCGGTTGGAACAGGATGGATCTGAGGGAACACTGTTGGCAGCATTAGTTCTTTCCCGTGGTGGATCCATGCAGTGTCCATAAGGCACTGGCTGGGCAGAACAGGGATGTCGGACACGCGGCCTGGCTGCCTGTGGGCTGGGAGGATGGTGTGACTTTGGGTGCTTGGAGAACAGAGTGACTCAGACATGGCTGGGTCACTGTAAGTGCCTCACTGAGGGAATAAGCAAATTTTCAGGTCAACTACTTTTACAGGCCCCAGTTTAAGGCTTTGGGAAAGGGTGAGTGGTGCTGTTCCATTCCCTCTCATTCCCTGTCACTGCTGAGATTTAAAAGGCTGATTTGTCCCCTTCCCATTTTTTCCCCTGCTGCCTCGCTGCAAAAATTGTAGATGTGGAAGAATTAAAATAATCCAAGTGTGCTGTTCCTGGCAGTGCATCCGTGTGCTTGGTTCTGCAATGGCTCTGTATTTGTGTGGCTTTATAAAATACCTGCAGGGTAGAAAAAAAGGTGCTAGAGGTAATCAGTGATTTCTTGTAATAATTTTTAAATTCCTGTTGAAGTGCCTCTGATTTTTAGCCTTTTAAAGGGTAAATTCACCCTAAGAATGAAAACCATGAAGCTACGATTGCACCTGTAGATGTTTTCTGCTCTTTGGTGAAGAACTCTCCTCCTCAGGAGGGTTTTCAGAGTTGGCAGCGTTCCCTTTGCATACTTGGTCTTCTCTAAAACTGAAAATACTCATTAAGTAAATAAGTGCATCAGTAGAATAAAAATACCTGGTGTTCAATTCACACGAGTCTGGAGGGACAGGACAAGGGGAATGACTTCCCACTGCCAGAGGGCAGGGTTAGATGGGATATTGGGAAGGGATTCCTGCTGGGAGGGTGGGCAGGCCCTGGCACAGGTTGGGCAGGCCCTGGCACAGGTTGGGCAGAGAAGCTGTGGCTGCCCCATCCTTGGGAGTGTCCAAGGCCAGGTTGGACAGGGCTTGGAGCCACCTGGGACAGTGGGAGGTGTCCCTGCCCATGGCAGGGGTGGCACTGGGTGGGCTTTGAGGTCCCTCCAACCCAGACCAGTCTGAGATTCTGTTATCACCACAAATGGAATTTACCACTGGTATAAATCTCTAATCAAGGCAATTATTCTCACCAAATCTTATGAACGTTGGACCTTGTGGAAGGGGCTGACAAGGGCAGAGCCTACAGAAGGGAAGATGAGGAAATGAATTTCTCCTCCTCTGATTTCCCCTCCTCCTCATGTGTAAAGAATCATGCAAGTATTTATTTACTTCTTTTAATTATTGTTTTCTCCTCCTGGATTTAGAAATCCAGGTCGTGTCTTGGCTGCAGAGCAGGTGGAGAAGATTTGAGACTACTTTTAGGCTGCCTTAAGCACTTGTTTGTTTATTTCCAACACTCTCTCAATGAGAGCTTAACACTTGGATAAAAGCAACCCTTTGTCAAAGGTTTTTCACACTTATGACAGCTTAAAAAAAATCGGTGAGACTTCCAGAAGTCTCAAAAAAAATTCCTAGAGAAGATAGATTGAAAGGAGGGTTGGTTACATTTAAGGTTTAACAAAAAATATCCCAAGCAGGGGGGAAAAAATCTCTTCTAGTACTCCATTGCTCCTTGTAGAGTGAGAAGGGAGTCCAAGAAACTTGTAATATTTATAAAATGTCATTGTTGGGATGTCGAGGCGGGATGGAATCCTGTTCTGAATTTGAGAGCACTAAATATGGTCCCACTGGAAGGAAGTTTTATGATTTAATGAGAAGAAAAGCAGCGTCTGCTGAGCTTGAGTGTTTCATTTTCTTGGCAATTTCTGGCTGTAGTAATGGAAAAGTAGACGATACTCAGGGAGGAAATAAACATTTTTTCTTACTAATGTAGTACAGTCAAACTCAGTCGAGCAAGTAATGGAATCTGAGGGATTGTCTATTTAATTTTGAAGGCTCAGAGAGGAGTTTCTCAGCAATCAGTGAGATATTAATAAACATTTAACCCTCTCTTTACTTTGGGAAGCAAAACCCCACCTGGCCTTGAAGTCTTTCCAAGCACAAGCGATTTTTTTCTGTTTGATTTTTAACACATTTTGAATTTTGGCATGTAAATATTGAGCCATTCACACCCTCTGGTGAGCGAAAGCTGCCCCTCCCTCCCTTTCCATGGTGCTCCAATATCTCTAGTTTCATTTGTCAGGAGAATAATTATTTCCTGCAATTTCTCTGGTATTCCCAGGGATTTCAGCAAGCTGGAAATTCTCTTACAGCCCTTTTCTAAGTGGAAATGGCCAATTTTATGAAATTATTAAGGCCTTTACGGCACTGAGTTCTTCTGAAACTGAACGAGTTGGTCACTCAGGTCTTGCCCTGTTGGTCTCAGCTGGCAGGTGGAAAAGGCAAAGCTGTTTCCTCAGGCAGTTGGGTCTTACCTGCACTCCGGGGGTCCTTTGGGAATTTCTGTGCCTGGCACTGCCCTTGGGGAGCTGGGAAAAACGAGCAGAAAGGTGGTGAAGGAGCAGTTTGGGCTTCCTTGCTTGTGGTTCTCAAGATCTGCATAAAGGAAATAACACTTGGATTAAATGATGATGATTTTCCTGGATAGTAACGTGAGGAAAAATGCTCTGCAGTTTGCTTAAAAATCAAAAAACAACCCCAAAAAGCCTTTATTTTGTAAAGGTTTGGAGTTTGTTGTGTTGGATCTCAACTAAGCTTTGCTTATAGCTGCTGTTTGGAGACCTTTGCAGGTAATGGAGCTGCAAGGGAGTAATTTAGAAACTAAAACCAAAAAGAAGGTGTTAAAAATAACCAATATTCTGTGAAACTGGGCTTTGTTCAGGGTGTTTGTGGCCTCTCAGGAGGTGCCTGCCGGGCTGAGGGGGGGAAGGCAGTGGATGTGGGTGGTTCCTGTGTGGATTTGAGGAGGAATTTGTGTTTTGAAATGTTCTTAACACGAGATTGCTCATTCCCCACCCATATTGTGCAAAAGGGTTGATGGAATTTTTTTATCACCTTGAAAGAGTAAAAAAACCTTGAAAATTGTGATTTTCCACCACCAGAAGCCTCAATTTCTCCGTTTTGGTGATTCAGACACACACCACAAAATGATCCATTAGCAAACATATTTTCTGCACCGTGTCATGGAAGAAGCTGGATGTGGATGGAATCTGTGTGAGCCCATGGGAAGCAAACCAGATTTTGTTTGTGCCCTGCCCAACCCCCTGGAAAAAAAAATTCCACCTTTGTTTTTTCTTTGGTAGAAAAAGCTCTTTTCTAGGCTGCTTGTGGAGGTGCTTTAATGCACTAAAAATAATTTCTGGGCTGTTGGATTCAGTTTTGTAACGTCAGATGGCCTGACACATCTCTTGCTGCTCCATGTGTTAGTCATTATTTTTAAAGCTTTGCTGAACCACCTCAGAATGGGACATTTCACTCCGAAAATCCTTCTTGGGATGAGATTGAAATGATTTACAAAATCCTGTCAGGGTTTGATTTCTTGTAGGTGATGTCCAGAATGTGAAAGTGGGAATACCCCGAGTGTGTAAATTTACAGATAAGCGACCTGAGCTTTCCTTTTGCCTTCAATTTATTTTTAAAAATTGTTTATTTAGTTGTCTGTTGTCAAGGATGCTGGAGGATTTACTGAGTTTAATGAATAATTTCCTATAGACTGTACTGTAGTCACCTTTATTTTTAAGTGTTTATTTGTTTGTGTGATGTCAAAGATGCTGGAGTGGGATGAATAATGAAATGAATAATTCCTTATAGCTTGTAATATAAAATAAATATTGCAGAATTAAAACAGCAGTTTCAGCTTAGACACAAAACTAATTTGATTTTCACCAAGATGTAGGTGAGCACAGTCATTCCAGCCCTGCTGAAATCTGGCAGTGGAAAGCAGTTACACATAGAGATGTTTGGAAGTTGATTTTTTTTTTTTTATAATTCTGATGGCTGTACTTAAAGTTCTCCTAAGAAACGGGCAAGGCATAAGGTAATTAGAGATTGGTTTTAATTTTAGATTTCTGTGTGATGAAATTCTTTCTGGAGCAAGGAGTTACAGTTGGAATGGAATACGTGTGTGTCTTAATATTGAAATAAACTGATGAAAAACACTGCCAAGAGAATTTTAATCATGGGAAAAAAGGCTCCCTCAAACCTCCCGTGTATTTTCTTTTGTCAGGGACTTTCTTACCCTGTGTAAACAACTGAAGTGAAAGTAGAAAAAAGTGAGTTTAGTTTCATTACATAATGCAAACCTTTCCCCACCATTGTCTCCATCTCCTCCTTCCCCTTCGCTGCCAGACAGGATGAATCACTGACTTAGCCGGGATTGGGGGTTTGCAGTGGGTTTGGAGAATAGATGAAAAATCAGGAAAAATGAGGTGAAATGGAACTGTTTAGTCTTTATTGAAGAATCTGTGAGACAGCTTTGTCGAGGTTAAATAATTCCATATAAATATTGTAAAGATGAGCTGCGTGTTTTTAATCTCTCCTGCTAAGAACGACAGGGTTGAGCACGCTGCTGTTGTATGGGAGAAGAATTAGGTTAAGATTTAAGAATTAAAATTAACGAATTTCAGAGTAGGAAGCCTTTCCCATTACACAAAAGCAACAGTAAATCCTGTCAGAGTCAGGTGAAACCTCATCTTTACCTTTTGTTCACATAAACCCATGTGCGGCTTTGATGTTCTCTCTGCACGGCAAAATGTGAGTTAGGGAAAGGAAAATTAAAAAAAAATCCACCTCGGGTATTCGCAGGTTTTTGTTACCAACTGTCGAGCGTTTTCACTTTGTTCTTCCTTGTGTTTCTGCTCATCTCAGCTAAATATAACCGAGACCATCCTTTAAACGTGGTTTTTTTTTTACCCTTGGGACTGGATCGAGTTTCTTGAGATTGAGCCCAGGCAGAACGTTTTCAGAACAGAAACCAAACCTTCATAACTCGAGATCTGCCGAAAAAGACGTATCTGCCACATGTGTAACCGCAGAAATAAATCCTCCCGTGGAACAAAAAAAAAAAAAAAAAAAAAGTGATCTATCAGAGATCTCCTCACGGACGGTGAGGAAATGGTGCCTCGGTGCCCTGGGGAGGGAGCGGCCCAGCCGCATTACCTCACCCTGCACTCGTACTAAGCTATTAAAAATGTGCGTTGCATAATAAGATTTTTATCTCGCCCGGAGCAGCCGCCGCTCGCTCTGTGGCCTCACGGCGGGCGCTGTAATGGCGGCGGGGCCGGCGGGGGAGGGGGGAAAACACGGGAAAATGAGCGCTTTTTGCGGCAAAATGAGTGGTTTTTGGGAAAAGAGTTGTGTTTCTGAGGGAAAAGTGCGTGTTTCTGAGGGAAAGAGAGTGTTTCTGAGGGAAAAGCGGGTGTTTCTGAGAGAAAAAGAGTGTTTTGGGGAGCAAAGAGGGTGTTGTGGTGGGGGTGTTGCTGAGGGAAAGCGTTTGTTGCTGAGGGAAAAGGGACTGGATTTTTGGGGGAAAGTGGGTGTTTCTGAGGGAAAAGCGAGTGTTTCTGAGGGAAAAGAGGGTGTTTCTGAGGGAGAGAGTGTTTTGGGGAGCAAAGAGGGTGTTTTGGTGGGAGTGTTTCTGAGGGAAAGCGTTTGTTGCTGAGGGAAAGGGGACTGGATTTTGGGGGGAAGGTGGGTGTTTCTGAGGGAAAAGTGGGTGTTTCTGAGGGAAAGAGTGGGGAAGAAAACGGGTGTTTTGCAGGGAACAGGGAATGTTTTTTGGTGAGAAAAGCAAGTGTTTGGGGGAAAGCGAGTGTTTCTGGGGAAAACTTGCGTTTCTGAGAGAAAGGGGAGTGGGGTTTTGGGGAAAGCGAGATTTGTGCGGGAAAGCGAGTGTTTGGGGGGAGAAGCCGCTGTTTTTGAGGGGAAAGCGAGTGTTTTTTTTGGGGAAAGCGAGTGTTTTTTGGGGGGAAAGCGAGTGTTTTTTGGGGGGAAAGCGGGTGTTTCTGAGGGAACAGGGTGTGGGTTTGGGGGCAGAAAAGTGGGTGTTTGGGGGGAAAAGTGTTTTTTTAGGAAAACGGGTGTTTCTCAGGGAAAAGCAGGTGTTTTTGAGGGACAAGTGGCTGTTCCTGAGGGGAAAGTGAGTGTTTCTGAGGGAACAGGGAGTAGTTTTTTTGGGGGGGAAGCGAGGGTTCCTGAGGGAAAAGCGGATGTTTTTGAGGGAAAAGCGGATGTTCCTGAGGGAACAGGAGTAGTTTTGGGGGGAGAAAAGCGGGTGTTAGGGGGGAAAGCCAGTATTCCTGAGGGAAAAGCGGTGTTTCCGAGGGAAAAAAAAGTGTTTTGGAAGGAAAAGCAGCTGTTCCTGAGGGGAACGCGAGGGTTTCTGAGGGAGCAGGGCGGTTTTTTTGAGGGGGAAGGCGAGTGTTTCTGAAGGAAAAGCGGGTGTTCCTGAAGGAAAAGCGGCTGTTTCTGAGGGGAAAAGCGAGTGTTTCCGAGGGAAAAGCGGCAGTTCCTGACAGAAAGGAGCGTGTTTCGGGAGCCGCGGGTGTTTCGCCGCCGCTGTTTGTGCTCAGACCGGTCTGAGCCGGCGGGAGCCGGACCCGCCGCGCCGCCCCCGGGGCGGGGCCGCCCGAACCCCGCGGAAAACACCGCCAGGCCACAGAAATGCCTCTATTTTTAATTAAAATAATAAAACAGACCCCTCCTCATCCCCGGCCCTTAACACTGGAGCAGCTTTCGCTCCTGTGTGGAGGTTTTCCCTCTCAGCTCACAGAGCAGTGCCTGTGTCAGAGCCAGCTCTGAGGGAGGAACTCGCCCTCTCTCCCTCTCAACCTCCCCATTTTGTTTATTTTTTAAACCTTCAATGTTCTGCCCACTCTAGAAGTTCAACACGGGTTTTCTCGCTGGAGGAATGAGCCCCAAAAATCCCCAAAAGGGGTTATTTGAAGCCTGTCCCCACACCCTATTTCACCATTGATGTGAAAGAACACGGTATCAAAATAAAACAGAAATTTAACATTGTTATCTGTTCTGAGAGAACCCACCCCCCATATTCTAAATAAATAGACAATAATACTTCAAAGCATTATAGCCAAGTGGTTTGTTGTTTTTTTTTTTTAGTTTTTACATCGTTTTCTTGGCAGGAGTTGCCCAAAAAAAGAGTGGACATTTGGCTGTAATTAATACCCACCCCCCCTCGCACTCCGGTAATAGTTGGTAATTGCTGGCTCTAAATGACGAAGCAATTAAGTCTCTTCCTAAATGTACAGAAGTAGGTGTTTATCTAAATCTGGGCTGTCAGGCTTTGTTTCTTTGGCGAGGCCCAGAAATTTTCTCAAAGTGCCATTTACACACAGAGGAAAAAAAAAAATCTGTCTTTTTCCAAATGTATTTCAGGAAAGGAGTCTTAAAAATGCGTCGTTCTGGGGACGGATGAAGTGCAAATTACTCTAAGAAAATACCTCTGTTTTATTACAACGAGAACTATTTTGATCATCTAAAATGACTTTATTGCTTTGCATTCTCTTAAAAGATATTATTGTTTAAATTTTAGTGCTGTAAAGGTGTCTGACAATGAGATTGGAGTCTTTGGTTGTGAATATGTGGATTTCTGGCAGCTGAATCCAAACCCTCCTGTGAACTTGCCTTTTCCTCTGCTGGGGAAGGAGGACCCACAGTGTGTTAAAAATAACATTTTTAAGCCCCCCCTGGACAGCTGCAGGTCTGTGGGAGCCGGTGTTTGGTGTGAGGTTTGGCGATTTCAGGGCTTCCCAACCTCCCTTTTCAGAAATGTGGGAAACCCCCGAGTTGTATGGAAGGCATTGCTCCCACCAGCGCTGTCCTTAAATCCGTGGGAGCTGCTAAAAATCGCTGTTTTTCCCCAAAGGTCAGGCGCTGTCGGTGGATTGGCTTTGACTTGGGGGTTGTGCGTGCGCCTATTAACAAAATGGTCACTTCTAATTGCGTTTTTAAGGCTTTGATTTCCTTCCAAGTATTTTGCTTAATCATCTTGAGTAGGCTGAGGGAAGGAAAGAATTAGCTGAGGTCAGGGAAGTTGAAGCTGCCCATGTTGCTGCTCAGAAGCCGGGCTTAGTCTGAGCGATCCTGGAGGCAGGAGAAAATCTACTGTACACCGAGAGCAAGGGGAAATCAAACCCCGAAAATCCAGGGGAAATCAACCCCGAAAATCCAGGGGAAATCAACCCCGATAATCCAAAACAAACAGGGAAACGTGGGCTGCCACAGGCTATGATGGCCCCCTCCCTCTGCACAAGTGGTCCAGATTCTCCTTTCTTTGGGAGAAGCACAACTGGGCTGTGAAGCATCGCTAAAATAGATCCAGGGGTGGAAGTCTGGAGGTTGTTTGTCTGCAGCGATGCCGGAGCCAGACGGCTCCGATGGAGACACACCGTGAGCACCAGAGCTGGGGGAGAGCATTCCTGCCCTAAACACCTTGGGAATAATGGGCAGTTTAATAATTTCTAATGAATATTCACGTGGAGGGATGAATAGCAAGAGGGGAAGGCTGGATTGAACGCTTCCTGAAAAGTACCCGTCATTAGGGCGATCAAAGGGAAAATCCACCCCCGCCTGGGCTCAGCCCGACGGGTTCCCATTAAAGCCCAGACACAGCGTCCCTTTGGGCTTGCAAATACAGCGATTTGGGCTTTTTTTCTTCCTGAAGAGGATGTTTCTGGCTCTGCCAGAGCGTGGATGCAGGAGCAGAACCTTCCCCTCAAAAGCCGAGGGCTGGGAGAACAGCTCTCCTTGCTGCGACCTGGCATTAACCTTAAAAACAACTCTAGGTTGTGCTTAAATGAGGTCACAGGGCTGGGAATTAATGGTAAATAAGCCTTATTGGGGGAAAAAAATAAAAAATAGTATCATCCCCTAATCTTTGCCCGTTGAATTAACCGTGTACCTGATGGGCTTAGCTTTGCCCTTAATGTCCAGGCATCGTCAGACATCGCGAGGGCCCAAAGCACTAATGATGGCATCAAGGTTTTAAGTGAAAAAGCTTCTTAGCGGGAGATTAGGGATCCCACTCCAGATCATCAGCTGGTAATGCCACTGGGAGAGGAGGAGGAGGAGGAGGCAGCGCAGCTTCAGTGGAAAATCACAGACTGGGAGAGAGGTGAGGGCTTCGGTGTTGTGTGGAGAAGTAATTCCTGTGCTGGGATGTAGCCCTAATTTTGTAAAACCTTGAAGGAAAGTGGAGTTTCCAAAAGAAGGAAGAGTGAGACATGCCATGTTAATGAAGTCCTTGCATAATTATTCATTAAGTGCCTAATACAGGAACAAAAATAGCTCTGGCATTAGGAAACGAGACTTCTCTGTGATCCTTCCTTGCAAGAGCCCCATAACAAAGGTAGGGAGCTGTTCTTTCATTTTTGGTCCTTCCAACCATGAGTGCTCTCCAGTCTGGAGAAGTGAGACGTGGAGCCTTTTAATTCCTTCTCTTTGAGAGATGTCTGGGCTTCCTTTTGCAGTTGCTTTATTTAGCTCAAAGTGATGGTGTTGGCTCGAAGACTCTCAGAAATCCAGGATGGCAGGAAAAGTACCTTTTGGAGAATCCTTTCTGTGAGAGGGAAGTGGCTTTCAGGGCCATCTCGTTTCTTCCATGATTGCCAGATTATTCTCCACAGATGCCCAGAAATCTTCATGGTTTTTATACCTGGGCAAAAATACAAGAACTTCATCAAACCTTTTAAAAATCAGGAGTAATTAAGACACATCTGCAGCAGATCCCGGCACTCAGGGCATTCATGTGTTTACCATCTTTCATCCCTTTGAGAGCAGAGAGCTTTTGTGGCACGATAAGGTCTGACAGAAAGTCACTGTTCTCCCTGAAAGTGAATTCCCAGGAATGCCAGCTCTGGGTCCCCACGGACAAACAGTGCCAGGCTGGGCTCAGTGAGATGCAAAGTGTCCTACTTACTGTGGCTGCTGCAGGTCTGACCTCCTTGGATCATCTGACACCTCCTTGGGTAAGAGGTTGCTGCAAGATCTCAAACCCTCAAATTATGTAAGATTTACACACTTGCTTTGAAGTTGGTCCCTCCCTTCCATGTTTGTTTACTGCCTGGTGTGTCCTGTTGGGCTGTGGAGGATGAATAGTCCCAGGAAGGGAGCTGTCGGGTTAGTACAGATTTTCTGTTCTCTTGGCTTTCTGAGCGCCTGTGGAGCTCTGCTTATCCCTGTTCTGGAGTCTGGGAATACGCTGGGAACTCCTCCGCCCATCGGGGCTTTGCTGGGTGAAGTTTTTAGTTTGTTTGTTTGTTTTTGAGGTGGAGGGAAGGGCAGAAAAGCTCCTTGTGTTGCCAGAGGAGAAACAGAGATGGTGTCTAACAGTTGTCTCAGGAGTTGATGTTGGGTTTGCTTTTTAATCTTCAGTTTCCCTCGGACTTAGGGAAGTCACGTGTGTGAAAAGGAAGGTGCTTAATTAATACTGGACTTGTGCTGCTGGGTCTGGGGGTTTGGAGCACTAAATCCATAAGGGAAGCACCCAGGCTTTGCCTGTGGGAATTCCTTGGAGGACTTTCTTCCATCCCACAGTGGAATTGCCTCCCTCTGCTCCTCCTTTCCCAGCTGCTCCCTTGTGGTGTGAGGCCAGGTGGGCACAGGCCCTGAATCCAGGCAGGTGGAAGGGATTTGCTCCTGTATTTTCCCTACTTTTCCATTTTTCCCACAAGTTACACTCCCTGGTCAGTGCAATGGAACCAGCCCAGGTTTTTGGGAAGCAAAATCCTTCAACTTCTGACCATGTGTGGAGATTTAATCACTAAATTGTAACAAACACCATGGAATTAAATTACAATAAGGTGGTTTCCAGAAGTTACTCTTAAGTGACAAACACTGTCATAGGATACTTGTTTTGCTGGGTGGTTGGTTTTGTTTTGTTTTAATTTCTAAGCCTGGCATTACTCTCCATGGCTGCTCAACATAAAGACACACTCTCCTCCCCAGCCCTCTGTAAATTCATCAGGCTGTGGCACTTCACCTCTTTCATCCAAACATTGTCTTTTTGGTTTTATTTTCATGACATCAATGTTTTCCACCCATGTGAAATCTCACAAAAAAGTTCTACTTTTAGTTGTATTTTTATTTGCATGTGGGCAGCAAAATGAAGTAATTCCCAAATATAGTCCCAGCCAAGAGATCCATCTGTTCCCTGCATTTTTAAATGGCAAATTAATCCTTAGCATACAACTCATCAAATGGCTTTTCTTCTCTGATGTGTGCTGCCTGAGATCACAGAAATGACATTTTTTTCCCAGGCCTTCCATTTTATGTAGTCCTTTCCTCCAGAACAGCAGCTCCTGTTCTGGACTCCTGTGCTGCTTCCAGTCACTGTCAACCTAAAAGGGGGTGTTTAAAAAAAACACCAATCTCCAAAATTATTGTTCCCTTCATCTCTTTGCTGTTTCTTTGAAAGGCTGGGGAACATTCTATTAGAATTTTAGATCAAAGCGACAATTTCTGATCTGAAATGTAAGAAAAGAGAAATTCTCACGGAAAAACACTCTTGATAAATGGAGTTATTTCGGACAGAGAACTAGGGCCACTTTGTCCATTTTCTTTTGGATTTCATTCTTTGGACAATTGTGACCATTTTTAGAAGTACTGAACTTCCCCAGTGTTATCTGCCATAAAGGGAATTTCTATATTAAGCTTTGCCTGCTCCCAAATTTACTTAAGCAGCATTGTGGCTCAGCTGTGTATCTTGGCATGCCTTCCCTTGCAACTCCCATCCCAGGAACAATTCTGTTTATAGGAGAGGATGCACCATTTCAAAACTGCTCCAAATCAGGAATTTCAACAAATGGTGTTTTGTGTAACGCTGCAAAACCCAGTGCCTTGTGCTGGGGGGAGGAAGGGCTGACAGATAGTGCCAGGTTTGGGGGTTTTTGAGACAAGGTGTGATGCTTTTCTGAAACACCAAGACAGAATTAATTCTGTGGGGCTGTTTGCTGTGATCTGCCAACAGTTTGATGTTAAAAAATAGCTGCAAAAACAACCTGGGGGTGAAACAGAGCTGGGGCTTTTTTTGTTTTAGCATATGCATGAAAAAGGCTTTTCTTCTGAAAGATGCCCAGTATTCAACTCTTAGTTAATGCCAAATGGGTTTAAAATTGTATTTAAAAGTGTTTTTTCCCAGGGAGTTATTTGACATGGCTGTTAAGGCAAAAAAGTTACTTTTTACCCCAGAAGTGAACATGTAGTAGCCTACTTGGACACAGTGGTGGTTGAATTTTAAAGGGCATTTCCCAGTCCTGGCTCACGGACAGCACTTGGAGTCGAGTTTGGCTGGTTTTTAACCAACACTCCGAGTAGGTCCCTTCCTGAAAGCAGAGCTGTTGTTGAGGAAACTGCCTTTAAATGTTGCACTTGGAGCTCTTTTCCAACGTTAATGATTCTATGTTGCTTTCTTGGTATTTTGAAAAGCTTTGGCCTGCCATGATCGGGAGATGAAGTTCCTGAGCCTGCTCCCTCGGTGATTCACAGAACGACCTTGGGCAAAGCCCTTGGCTCTCCTTTCCTTGCTGTTCCCTCTGCAATGCAGGGATGGGAAGACACACCAACCTCCCATGAATCTGGTACCAAAATGGGGGGTTTGTTTAAAGGTTTCATGTGCTCTGAGGTGTCAGTTGCAAAGTACTGGTTTAGATCATCTGCAGAGAGGTGGCCAAAGCTTTGATTTTAATGGGATTTCGCTGCTTTTGGCCAGAGGGTTGAAAGCCATTTTTCCTGTACTGTGGTAGTGACTCTGCCCCATGCTTGCCTCTCAAAGCTGCTGTGATCACAGACTGATCAGTGCCTGGAGCAGCAGCTCTTCTTCAGCCACATCCCAACAGCTCTTGGGATAATCTGGTTGAATCCCAGCCCCTCTGGAGGAGGTGGGAATTTGGGGTGGATGCAGCGTGGCTTCCTACCAGGGTTCCTGACCCAGGGCTTCCCTCTGTGAAGGTGATATTAAACAGAGGCTCTTTGGGCTCTCCCATTCTCACACCCACCCTCTTTCTTCCCTCGTTGCATCGGTGGAAGTTTAATTGTGGGAAAGCTGTGCTGAGGAGCTGCTTTGTACTTCACCCTCAAGGCCTCGGTGACTTTAATCTTTCCCAGCGCTCAGCTCTGTCACCGCCGCCCTTTGCTGAGACAGCACTTCCTGCAGTTCCCGGAGCTGCTGTTGAGCCTGAGTGATCCCCCTGTTCCCAGGGAGCAGCCAAGAGGGTTTGGGAGGCAGGAGACTCCAGCTGCTCCCAAATCCTGCACCAAACCCAGCACTGGGACCAGAGGGCTTGAGAAGCATCTGCCCAGCAGTAAGAAGCTGTTACTGTAGCTGAGTTGGATCTTTGCTCCCTGGATAGTCCCCTGTGTTTGTAACCAACACATTTTTTTCCCCCAGGTTAATGGTTTTAATTCTTGGCTGTGCAAAGTTCAGGCCTGAGGACAGAGGGACACAGGTTGAGGTGGCAACAGTGACTGTGGGTTGGGCACAGTCTCCTCAGCCAGACAGGGATTAATACAGACATACAGATTTTTAGCAGTCAAAAATGGATTATTTAGTTGCAGGGAAGAATTAAAAAGCAGCCCAAGGCTGTCTGGAAACTCTGAGGGCACCTGGCTCCAGGGGAAGGTGGTTCTGGGCTGAGAGCAGTCTGTCCTTCTGAGCAACATCTCCATCTTTTCCATGATTCATTCCAGCCTTCATCAAAGAGCAGGTGTCAGACATCAGGGTGAAATAACTGACATAAATATATTTATATATCTTAATATATGGCCTGTCACAGAGATGAAAATGGGATGTATGTTAATAAGCCACTTACTGGCCTTGGGGGAGATACATGGCAAATATTACCTGGGAGCTGTGTCTTCAAAGCCTCACTGGTCAGAGGCTGAAATAGGGCTCTGGTAGTTGGCCAGCTAAAGGACAACCAGTTGTGTTGCCTTCCCATGGCCTTTAAACATCATTTAATTTAATTTCCTTGAATTTAGGATTCCAGCCCAACAGGAGATCACTGAAGTCTCCTGTCTGGGCGTGGTGCAACAGAAAGAGTTAAGGGAAGGAGGATGTCCCTGTGTAATTAGTCTGCAATATTTAATGATCCCTCCTCAGAGCGGTACATGCTGGTTTTATCTGCTGGGTGCTCTGTGGCTGCTTCTGCTTCCATGAAGCAAGTTTGGCCTTTTGCCCCTTCAGTGGCTTGTTTAGCACTTCAGGGTGTGTGACAGGCACAAACCAAAGTTCTTGGGTGGCAAGTTCTCAGCGGCTTGAACGGGTGCCAAGAATGTCCTGGAGTCACATCCTGGCGAGGCCGGGCCGATGGGCACGGGGTAATTACACCCACTGAGTCTGAGCTGGGTGCTCCCTGCCTGCTCTCTCCACCCTGATATCCATATTCCCAGTGGGAGTGGCTCAGGCTCTCTGTGGTTTGTGTGTGGGCTCAGCCCCTTCCCTGCTCACCCGCGGTCGGCAAATTACGGCAGTGACTCGTTACCTCTTGATCTCTTCCTACAAACCAGCCTGAGAGGCTGGGCTGGGGTTTGAGATATTGTCAACTTCAGGTTCAGCAACTCCTTTGAACCAGGGAAAAAACTCCTCCTATTTATTTCCGGAGGTGTGAGAAGTGGTTTTTTACTTTATAAACACCCTGGTGTGGGACTCATCCCGTGTGTGCAGAACAACCACCTGCTGCTCATGTGGGGATTTGGGGCAGCTTTGGAATCAGCCCCAGCAGGGAGTTGCTCACCCTGTGCCCAGAGCTCTGCAATTTTCATTGTGGTTGGTCCTGCCTATGGCAAGGGATTGGAGTGAGATGATCTTTAAGGTCCCTTCCAACCCAAACCCTTCTGGAATTCTGTGATTCCTCCTGGAATGTGGCAGAACAGCCATCTGGGTTGTTGGAGCAAACCTGGTGGTGTCAGAGTTTTGTGGGAATGGGTTATTGCTGTTCTTAGTAAGGAACGTGTGAGTTGATGGGCCTTTTTGACTCCTGTGTGTGTAGAGAACGGGGGAAATTCTGGTTAAATACATATTTAGCTTTGTGTAATATTTAGCAGCAGGTCAGAAATACCAGCCTGTAATAGCCCTGTGCATTTATTATTTCAATAAATCATTTTCCATCCAGAAGTCAAAGTGTTTCACAGGCAAAGATCCTTTAATCCATTCCTAGAATGGAATGTGATGCATTTTTAAGCTCTTATTTTAAGCAGTTGCCATCATTTTTTTCTGGCAGCAATCAGGTATTTTAAATAATTTTTATTCCTAAACAACACATTGGTACATTCAGGATACTTGGAACAATTTTCTGGTGCTGTTTTCCCAGGTTGAAAAAAATCTTAACTGGTGGGGGTTTTTTTCAAAACCTATAAAACATCCCAAGGATTTGTGTCTTCTGGATAGAGCTGATCATTCAGCAGTTGGTGTTCTGTGCATGGAGAATCATCTACAGTGACTTAACTCCGATCTGGAAAGGGAGGGACAAGGGAAAAAAACCAAAGGGTTCCTGTTGCTTCCGTTCTGAGCTGACTGAACATCAACTTTGGATTTCCTGACCCGACTTGGGAATGTGCTGCTGACATCAGGCGTGAGAACAACCCGGGGACGGTGCTTGTCCTCAGGAGATCTTTGGAGGAGATAATCTTCACTCGGAGATGACTCTGACAGGGTGTTGAATCTGAGCTGAGCCAGGCACAGTTCCTGATTTCAGTTAATTTTGGCAGGGAAAAAAGTGATCACTCTGCATATTTCTGTAAAAAAAAAAAATCCTGGATCGTTTACCAGGTCTGGAGAAACAGTTTTTGAAGGCAGCTATAAAAAAAAACAAACCCTAAAATCTTAATTTTTACTTTTTCCTGCCAAAATTGGGCATCAAAAAGGAGACAGACTTCAACCAATTTTTACTGCCTTTGTTTTAAATTTGTTCTGGCAATCAGAGGTAGAATCATGGAATCACAGAATCATGGAATCACAGAATCATGGAATGGTTTGGATGGGAAGGGACCTTAAAGATCATCCCATTCTATGGGCAGGGACACCTCCCACCAGCCCAGGTTGCTCGAAGCCCCGTCCAACCTGTCCTTGGACAATTCCAGGGCTGGGGCAGCCACAGCTGCTCTGGGCAACAACAGGTTGGGTTTGTTTTGTTTTCTTTAACCTGTTTTTAAGCTGCAGTTGCGGCTCAGCCCCTGTGGTGTGTTGTTGATGCCTCTCTCTGCTTCATCCTCTGCCACGGCCGCCGTTTCCCCCCTCTGTTTCTCCCCGTTTCCCATTGTGCTTCCCATCGTGTTTCCCCCCCCGTTTCCCCCCCCATTTCCCGTCGTGTTTCCCCCCCCGTTTCCCCCCCCATTTCCCGTTGTGTTTCCCGCCCCGTTTCACACCCCATTTCCCCCCCCCCGTTTCCCACCCCGTTTCCCACCCTGTTTCCCACCGTGTTTCCCACATCACATTACACTTAATTAAATCTCCTCCATTGTCATGGCTCATAACAGGATCTCACTGATTTTTACCCATATTCTACTTCCCTGCCTTTGGAGGAGAATATTTGTGGAAAGACTATAAATTCATAGAATAGAATCACAGATTCAGCTGGGATGGAAGAGACCTCTGAGATCAAGTCCAACCCTTGATCCAACCCCACTGTGATCACTTTGTCTCCCTCTCCCTTTCCCATGGGGAGTCCCCAGCCTGCAGCTGACTCAGACTCTCCAGTCCATGGGCAGAAGTGACACTTGTGCCCCATTCTGTGGTGGCAGAGGGTGCAGGGCAGGGTGTGGGATCCCCTCATTCAGCTCCGCCGCCATTGACGGACTCAGCGGCTCTCCCGTGCCATCCACGGGTTTGGAGCGTCCCTTTTATCCTCTCCTTTCCGTGGGAACAAAGGGAGCAGCTGCCTTTGTGTTCTCTGCTTGGTGCTTTCATTTTTCACACATAAACCCAACGTAACTTCATCCTTACTGAGCCCTGCCCGCTGAAATGGCTTGAAAATGAGAGATCTCTGTGCAAACCAGGAGTGTTTGTGGGACAGCAGGATTTGAAAGGCCATTTTTACAGCCATAACTGGGAAAAGGAAAATTCCACGTGCTAAATCAGCTGCAGAGCACTGAGAGCAGGAGTTGGGCCTGATGGTCCTTGTGGGTCCCTTCCAGCTCAGGATATTCCATGATTCCCTGGATTTTGGATCTCAACCCCATTGCTGGATTCTTACATGGTGAGTCTTCAGGACTCAGCCCATAATGGACAAATTTTAGTCTGGATTACAAATAGATGTCGTGGGGAATAGATCCATAGATAAATACTGTAAGTTATATATAGATTTTTATCTTGATTGATGGAAAACAGATACATAAACAGTGTGAGTAAGAACACACACATCCTTATATACTCACAGGCAATCGTGGAATGCAGATAAATATTATAAAAGGCCTTGTAAACTACACCTGTAGTAAAGTGCACGTGTTAAAATGGGAACAATCTCCTTTATAGCTCCATTTTTCCATCTGGTTTTGCCGACAATAAACCCAAAAAGTCTCTATTCTCAATTGCTTTGATGCCATGGAGTGAAACTGATTTTAGGAGTATCTGGGCTGGACAAAATGGCATCTGAAATCCTGGTTAAATGCTGGAATTATTCCCAAATGGTCCCACATCCCCAGGGGAGCTGCAGCCCACGGAGGAGCCGGGATGTTGGAGGAGCTTTCCCGGCTCCCCGTTGGCACCACGTGTGTTGTGACAGCTCAGGAGATTCATTTTTCATGCTGGCATTCTGCTCCACTGAGTTTACAGGGATGTGGAAGAGCAGGTTTTCCTGTGTTGGGAAAAGGCTGAGTGCCAGAGCACGCTCTGGAAAAAATCACCCTGGCTTTGAAACACTAAATGAAATTATAAAGCTCTTTTTTTGCACCATTTTTGCCCTGCCACATAACTTGGTGATACTCGAAACACTTTTAGGGAGGAGATTATTGGAGCTGTTTGTTTATCCTCTTATATTCCCATGTTAAAATTTCCCCAGCTCGTTCTAAAAGCTTTATGAACCAGCTTTTGCCAGAAGAATTTTTAATAACTTATTTTCTGCCCTGGCAACGGGTGGCTGTTTTCAGAATTACTCCCAGGGAAAAGCAAAGCCATATTCTCATTTTAATATCCTGGAAACACGTCCTTGAGCAGCTCTTGGGCTTCAGCTCTGTGTGTTTTTAAAGCTGAAAAAGAGTTGTGTTTTGCTGCTGGAGACTCCCCATAATTCCCTGTCAGATGCTTTATTTTGATTGTTCTGTGAGCTGGAACTGGGTGACACAGCAGCTGTAATTAACTCTTCCATCATTCTCCCATTCACAGAACATCAAACCTTTGACTTACTTTTGAATTATTATATCCATGTTTCTTCAATAGGAAAAGTGATGGGGATTTCCCTAAAGAAAGGGGGATTGTTCTTGCAGCCTTTTTTTTTTTTCCTTTCTAAAAATAGTCAGAAAATAATGACTTTTTTTTCCCTGCAATGTCTGGAAAGTCTTTCTTTGCTGAGGGTGTGGATCCCTAAAACCCCCTGGGGAAGGGGGAATGATCAGCATGATCCTGATCTCCCAAAGTTGGGTGAAATTCAGACTCCTTTGTAGAATTTCTCCCCCTGTGACACTCCTGTTTTATCACCTGGATGTCTAATGGTGTTACCCCAAGATAATATTTTTCCTCAGTGCAATGCTGTGCTTTTAACAGTGTGTTCCATATTTTAAACACCCTTGTAAAGAAAAACCCCCTAAAAATGCCTTTTCTCATTTTAAAGCACCGTTTAAATAGAAATTCGATGCTGCCTCTTGCCTGGGAGATCCAATCTCAGCACATGGAGGATTTTAAAGGCTTCAGGAGTGCAGAGTTGGTTGTGATATTGAGCACTGAGGTGTGAGGAGGGTAAGTGAAAATGCACACAGGGCAGAGGCTTCTGCAGCCCTAAAATCCCATTTTTGCCTCCCCCAGGGGCTGGAGAACCACATGGAGCCTCTGCCAGCTTGGGAATTATTTTCACCTTCTCCCCACACACGTTCCCTGCCCTGTATTTGTGTTTTTAAAGATGTTTTTCTGTTCTTTGCCAGTTTATTTCCCAGCAGTTGATGGTACCCCTTGAGATTATTGAGGTTTGTTCACGTGGGGTTGGGTTTGTCCTCCTTTTCCCAAAATTCTGTAGAGAAGAACCTGAATGTGGTGAGGATTTGAGGTGATTTAGGGAAGGTGGAGCCAGAGGGAGTGGGATAAAGAGGAGGGAATTGCTGCACTCTTCATTTTTAGTGATTGAATAATTAATTAATAAAGAGGGCACAAAAGGAGGGTGCCCAGGTGAGGCAGAAAGAAAGGCAGGTCACAAATGGAGCAGAAAACAAGGCAGAAAAAGGGGCATCTTTGTGGCAGGAGATTCATTGCTGGGAAACACAAGGCATGGGGAGGGAAATTCTGTTTATTATCTATGAGGTGAGGGGTTGGGTGGCTCAGGGCTCAGCTTTTCACTCCATTCCTGGCATGACTTTATTTTCTCTCCTCTCCCAAAGCAACTCTGAACTTTCTCCTCCAGGAGGAGGAGGAGGAGGAGGAGAGTGTGGGAAAGGCACCAACGTGTGAAGGGACTGGCTGGGCTGGGCTGGGAGGGCTGTGACCAGGGGGTGGGACTGGGACCAGTTTCTCATGTTTATTATTCCTTCTGCAGTTTTGCCCTTTTTTTTGTTGTGTTTTTATTTTGGTCTGGTGTGTTTTTATATCCCCACTGGATTGTTTGTGAGTATTTTGGGACAGAGATTTCCTTTCTGCGCCTCCAAAAATATTGGGGACAGAGCCCGGGGCCTTTGGGAATCTGCCACAGTGCTTGTTACACTGAGAATTTCAGAAAGAAAAGCAGGTTTTTTGTTTGTTTGAAGGAAAACACCTGTAAAAAAGTAATAGGAGAGCTACAAAATCAAATCATGGAAATGATCAGAAGTCTGAAATGGCTTCCCTGAGAAAAGCAATGGAAAAGTGAAGTGGTTTAATGGCAAGAAGGTTTGTAAGAGGCCTATGAAATATTTAAGATAAGAAAAAGATAAACCTGCGTAGCATTTTTCTAATAGGATGTGGAGAGGAACATAAAAATTCAATCAGGCAGCGAATTTGCAGACTGACAGGGTTATTTTAGTACGTGGCACATCCCCCCCTTCCAGCCTCTGAGTTAAAATTCCAGCCGAATTTTTTCCAAGGCTGTTCGTGTAATGGAGAGCGAGAGTCTCGGGGGTTATGTCAGACAACATTATTTTTAGAGCAGTTCTGAGCCCTCGTGCCTCGGGGAGGGAATGAGCCACTGAAGCAGCACGAGGTGTCCCCACTGGGCAAGTTTAATAACATTATTCTCTGTATTTCTGCCTCTCCTCGAAGCATCCGACGAGGTCACCGATTGGATCGACTCCCCCTGTGATCTGATATGCAAATCCTGCTCTCTTGTAATTAGTGTTCATAAAAAGGGCTGAATTTCTTCATACCCTGAGGTTGCTGGAATGGTGTTTGCTGGTTCATAGAGAATCCCAGAATGGTTTGGGATGGAAGGGATTGTCCCATTCCAGCCATGGGCAGGGACAACACGAACATCACAAGTTGTTCCTGAGTAGTTGACCAAAAACTCACCATGATCTTTTCACACAAGAGATCTTTGTCTCATCAGAGTACAGATCTTTTGGGGAAATTGCCTGAGAGCACAATAAGAAGCACAATAATGTTTCTTTTCTGTGTGTCAGAGCTTTGGGGTGGATTTTGAGGCTCCATCAGACTTGTGGATCCTCTCTGTGTTTCTCCAGTTTTCCCACCCAGCTCCTGAGCTGGTCCAGCATCACATTGCACTTAATTAAATCTCCTCCATTATCATGGCTCATAACAGGATCTCACTGATTTTTACCCATATTCTGCTTCCTTGCCTGTCTCCTCTGAGGGCTTTGGAGGAGAATGTTTGTGGAAAGACTATAAATTCATAGAATCATAGAATCAGCTGGGTGGGAAAAGACCTCTGAGATCATCAAGTCCAACCCTTGATCCAACCCCACTGTGATCACCAGCCCAGGGCACAGAGTGCCCTGG
>JAWWLZ010000054.1:1499873-1511560 GCA_035041345.1 Poliocrania exsul | reverse complement strand
CTGTGCCCGATGCCGAGATTGGCACAGCCCTCCCAGCCCCTGGAGGCCACCCTGTGCCTGATGCCCACCTTGTCCCCCAGCCCAGAGCACTCAGTGCCACGGCCAGTCCTGCCTTAGGCACCTCCAGGGCTGGGCACTCCAACCCTTCCTGGGCAGCTCCTGCCAGTGCCTGCCCACCCTTTCCAGGCAGCAATTCCTGCTGCTGTGCCCCCTGCTCGTGCCCTGGCCCAGCCTGAGGCAGTGCCCTCTGCTCCTGTCACTGCCTGGGGGCAGAGCCTGATTCCCCCTGGCTGCAGAGTGTGCAAAACCCTCTGGAATGGTGGGGGGTTGGAGCTCCAGCTTTGTGCCACCTCCCTGCCATGTTCAGTGTTACAAATGACCTATTTTTGCCCTTTGGAGGTGTCAAGATAACAACATTAATTGCTTGACTTGCTTTGCTGAATGAATTCACCTGACCTCATAAACAACCTGATATTTGTTGACTGGAGTTTACTGTAAATAGGTAATGCCAGCAAGTCACATGCAGCCAAGGAGCTAATTTTGGAATTAAGGGATCACTTACAGGGCTTAGGACTTTTAAAGAAATCTTGCTACCACTTTACTGCTTAGTAAGGCAGAGATTCCACCCTTGAATTTTGGTTTCACTCAGGTTTTCAGAGGTGGATCTCAGGTTGTGGAGGTGGGGCTTCTTCACCCTGCCAGCCCCTGCACGAGTTGGTTTTTTTATCTTTGTTTCATGCAAGGTTTGAATTAGACCAAAATGAAGGAGTGAGGGTGGTGAAACAACACTTGGGAAGAGCTGTTATTAAATGACCAACTGGCTGCATTTGGTATTTGATCAGTTAACAAATTGTTTGGTCCACTGTGCAGGAGAGGGTGAGCAAGGAGAAGTGCTTGGTGAGGAAGGAAAAACTGGAAAAAGTAGAAAAGGCAGAAACAGGTTCATTGCTAAATTTCTGTGTGCAGCTGCCTGGATGCACACAGGGAGATAAGATCATAAAATGATTCCCTTACATGTGGATGTGACACTTGAGGTCGTGGTTTAATGGTGGACATGGTGGTAGTGCTGGCTTGGTGGGTGATCTTAAAGCTCTTTTCCAGCCCTAATGATTCCATGATCTTTAAGGTCCCTTCCAACCCAAACCCCTCTTTTTCTGTGCACAGACAGTGGTAACACAGTCCGTTGGTTGAGAAGGAGAATTAGAATCTGTTTATTCTTCCATTTAGCAGAGACGAGCGAAGAGGATCCTACGAATACGCCCCTGACCGTACTTACTACGAGACTGTCCGGACCCCGGGGACGTATCCCGAGGATCCTCGGCGAGAGTACCCGGCCCGGGGCAGGGAATTCTACGCCGAGTGGGATCCCTACCAAGGAGACTACTACGACCCACGATACTACGACGACCCACGCGAGTACAGGGACTACCGGGGCGATCCCTACGAGCAGGACATCAGGGAGTACAGTTACAGGCAACGGGAGAGAGAGAGGGAGAGGGAACGGTTCGAGTCCGACCGCGACCGAGACCACGAGCGGAGGCCGATCGAGCGCAGCCAGAGCCCGACGCACTCGCGGCGCCCGCAGAGCCCCGGCGCGTCCCCGTCGCAGTCGGAGCGGCTGCAGAGCGACTCGGAGAGGAGGATTTACAGCCGGTCGTCGGATCGCAGCGGCAGCTGCAGCTCCCTGTCCCCCCCGCGGTACGACAAGCTGGACAAGGCCCGCGTGGAGCGATACGCCAAGAACGAGAAGGCGGAGAAGGAGCGCGTGTTCGAGCAGGAGAGGGTGGACAAGGAGAAGCGCTTGGTGAGGAAGGAGAAGCCGGAGAAAATTGAAAAGGAGAAGACGGAAAAGCAAAAACGGAAAGCAAAAATCCATTCGCCCAGTTCTCAGTCCTCGGAAACAGATCAGGAGAACGAGAGGGAGCCCAGCCCGGAGAAACTGAAGGGCAACAGTAAACAGAGCAAAGAGAGGGGTGACAAAGAAGGGACAGCAAAAAACCGCCTGGAACTGATGCCCTGCGTTGTGCTGACCCGCGTGAAGGAAAAGGAGGGGAAGGTGATTGATCAGCCCACGCTGGAGAAACTGAGAGCAAAGCTGGATAATGACACTCTGAAATCCCCACTGCTCGAACAGAAGACCCAGACGTCTCAGGCTGAGCAGGCCAAGTCTGAGCAGTCTAAACTGGAACCTGTCAGAACCAAGGTACAGAAGGAGAAAGCCCTCGCCAGTCACATCGAAGTGGTGGATAAGGAGGGAAAAATGAAACCCAAAAAGCACTTGAAGACGGAGCAAACTTCCGAGGTGGCCAACGCAGTTGATTTAGACAAATTGGAGGCTCGTAAAAGGCGTTTTGCTGATGCAAATCCGAAGCCTGAGAGGCAGAAGCTGGATGTGAAACGGAGCAGCCAGGATGAGGAGGACGCACGGATGGTTCTGAAAAAGCAGCTCGATGCAACGGCGTCGTCCAGGGAAACACCGGTGTTAAGGGAAGGAGAGTTGGAGAGGAAGCCCCTGAGGAAGGAGATGCTTAAAAGGGAATCTAAAAAGCTCAAATTGGAAAGACTTATTCCTGTTACTAGTCCCAAAGAAATTCAGGACACTCTTAATGTTGGTGGGATTGGCATGCGCCCCACCCTGGATCTGCAGGCGAGGCTGATGGAGGCACCCGATGAACCCGTGGAAGTTCAGGAACTCTCTACTAAAAAACTGAACCCGGTGAAACCCCAACACAAACAGGTCCAGCTGCTGGATGAGCAGGGAACGGAGAGAGAAGACACAAGGAAGAACTACTCCAGTCTTCCTGAAGAAACACCTGACCATAAACTCGGCCAAGAGAAGCCTCAGTCGGCTGACACGGAGGAGAAGATCGGCATCGACATCGACCACACGCAGAGCTACCGGAAACAAATGGAGCAAAGTCGAAGGTTGAAACAGCAGCTGGAAATGGAGATCGCCAAGTCGGAGAAGTTTGGCAGCCCCAAGAAAGATGTGGATGAGTATGAGAGGCGGAGCCTCGTCCACGAGGTGGGAAAACCTCCGCAAGACGTCACCGATGACTCTCCGCCGAGTAAAAAGAAAAAGACTGACCAGTTTGACTTTGAAATTAGCACTAAAAGAGAAAGGAATTACAGAAGTTCTCGTCAGGTGAGTGAGGACTCGGAAAGGATGTCCTGTTCCCCGAGCATCAGACACTTCCCATTCCATGAGGATGACGACACACTCGATTCTCCAAGGCCAATGCTGTTAAAGGAAACCAAAGAGTCACCCAAAATAGAAGAAAAGGGTCTTTCATATTCCAACATGACTGTGAGGGAGGACTCGCTGAAATTCAATCCCTATGATTCCAGCAGAAGGGAGCAGATGGCGGAAATGGCTAAAATAAAACTCTCGGTGCTGAGTTCTGAGGAAGACTCGAGCAGATGGGAAGCCCAGGTGAAGCAGGAGCCTGGGAGAGTCGACATCAGCTTTCCAAGCAGCATCGTCAAAAGAGACAGCATCCGGAAACGGTCCGTGCGGGACCTGGAACCTGGGGAGGTGCCTTCGGATTCGGATGATGATGGTGAAAACAAGCCCCACTCCCCGAAAGCCTCATCCTTGTTAGAGAGTTCCAGGTTGTCTTTTTTATTAAGGGACAGAGAAGAGAAGTTACGTGAAAGAGAGGAAAGACTGTCCAGTTCCTTAGAAAGAAACAAATTCTACTCTTTTGCATTGGACAAGACAATCACACCTGACACAAAGGCCTTGCTTGAAAGAGCAAAATCCCTCTCTTCCTCCAGAGAGGAAAACTGGTCCTTTCTAGACTGGGATTCAAGATTTGCTAGTTTTAGAAACAATAAAGACAAAGAGAAGGTTGACTCGGCTCCAAGACCTATTCCATCTTGGTATATGAAAAAGAAAAAAATCAGAACTGATTCCGAAGGAGGAAAACTGGATGATAAGAAAGAAGATCATAAAGAGGAGGAACAAGAGCGGCAGGAACTGTTTGCCTCTCGGTTTTTGCACAGTTCCATCTTCGAGCAGGACTCCAAGCGCCTGCAGCATTTAGAGAGGAAGGATGATGATCTGGACTTCATCTCTGGAAGGTTGTATGGCAGACAGTCTTCCTCCGACGGGACGAACAGCGCAGCTGATTTGGTGCAGGAGCCGGTGGTTCTCTTCCACAGCAGGTTTGTGGAGCTGACGCGAATGCAGCAGAAAGAAAAGGAGAAAGATCAGAAACCAAAGGAAGTGGAAAAACAGGAAGATAAAGAAAACCGGCCCAAAACACCAGAAACGGTTCCTGATAGTAAAGAACCAGAACATAAAACTTCCTCAGCTGTGGGTCCCTCTTCGGTCACTGTCCTGCCACAGGAACCGGCTCCGGTCGCTCCTGAGAAGGTACCGAGCGAAAAGGTCCTGGTGGAACCGGCTTCTGTCAAAGAAGAGAAACCATCTGAGGCTGCTGCTGTAGCAGAGGAACAAAAACTTTTTCCTGAACTTACTGCTCCTGTCAAAATTGAACCTCCTGAGCAAACGGAACCTCCGCCGGTCGTGGAAGTGAGTAAAGAAGTCGTTGCTACGACCCTGGTGCCGGAGGAAGATGCTGTGGCAACAGAGCATCCTTCATACTTGGATACCAAACCTCCCACTCCTGGGGCTTCGTTTTCCGATGCAGACATCAGTGTAGACCCAGAGCCTGAGGCTGCTCAGCTGCTTCCACCTCCCCCCAAACTAGTTCAGAAGTTGGATGAGACTGTGGAACCCAAAGAGGAAAATCCTCCACCTTCTGCCAACGCCGATGCTGGTGTGAGTCAGAAGGTGGAGGCAGCTGCTGAGGTCCTGCCGCCTGTTTCTGACAATGATATGGAAGTGGAACCTCCAGTGGTGGTAAAAGATAAGAAATCCTACAAGAGTAAGCGCTCCAAGACTCCCGTGCAGTCGGCGGCAGCCGCTGTCACGGAAAAACCTGTGACGAGGAAGAGCGAAAGGATTGACCGTGAAAAACTGAAAAGGTCGAGCTCTCCTCGTGGGGAGACCCAGAAACTTTCTGAATTGAAAGTGGAGGCGGAGAAGGTTTCGAGGAATGCTGCTAAATCCCCGAGTTCTGCTGCGGAGCCGGAAAATGTGGAGCCGAGCTTGCCCATAGGCCGGACCAGGCGCAGGAATGTGAGGTCGGTCTATGCTACCACGGGGGACAATGAAGGCCCATCTCCAGTGAAGGACTCCATGGAGGTCACTAGATCCACCAGGAAGAGAGGGGAAAAGGAACCCCAGGAAACGGTAACAACTGTTCCCACGACCCCCAGGAGGGGAAGACCTCCCAAAACCCGCCGTAAGCCAGAGGAGGACATTTCTCCAATAAAGACTGAACCGGTACAGCAAGAGGTGGAGGAGGCTGAAAGTAAAGATGCTGTGGAAGCTCCTAAACCTACAGAGGGCTGGAGATCTCCCAGATCCCAGAAGCTCACACATGGTCACTCATCAGCTGCTGCCAGCCAGCAGGGGAAGAAAGGGAAGAACGAACCAAAAGCTGATACTGCGGTTGAGTCTGAAGATGCTGCTGAGAGAAGCAGTCAGGAATTGAATGTTGGAGACAACAGCAGTAAAGCTAAAGCTGCTGAGAAAGAGCCCACAGCGAGCGAGCAGAAACGCGATCGGAAGGAACTGGATGTGGAGAAGAACCAGCTGGAAATCCCCACAGTTGAGATAGTTGAGAAGAAGCCAGTGCCTGAGAAGGTTACAAAATCCAAAAGAGGGAGGTACAAAAACACCAAAACAGTCGTCGATAAAACGTCCGTGTGTCTCAAAAACGTGGAAATTCGGCTCAATGTGGATGAAGTCAAGGGTGCCTTGCGGCCTGCTGAGGAGGAGGCAGAGCCCGTGGCGGTGTCACCACCCAAGATGAAGAGCCCCCCAAAAGAGGACATCTTGCCACCCCACTTTACTAAGAATGAGGTAGAGGATTCGTTCCCAGAAATGGAGAAGGAGGTGACACGGGAGCCCAGGCAGTGCCCCGAGGCTGCCCAGCTGGCAAAGCAGATCGAGCTCGAGCAGGCGGTGGAGAACATTGCAAAGCTCACCGAGACTCCTCCGGCAATGGCTGCCTACAAAGAGCCCACGGCAGACGTGCCCGAGGTCCGCCAGGAGGAGGAGGCCGATAAACCCGCACACCAGGCGAGCGAAACAGAGCTGGCAGCAGCCATTGGCTCCATCATCAGTGACATTTCCGGGGAGATGGAAAGCTTCCCTGCACCCCCCACGTATCCCGCTGAATCGGAGGCCGAAATCCCCACAGAGCCCTTGGTGTTGCCGTCGCCTCGGGAGGAGATGGAGCCTGAGACAGATCAGGCAGTGAACAATATCCTGGAAAGTGAGGCTGCCGTTGAGCCTGCGGTGCAGGCGGTGCCCGGTGCTGTGCCACCAGCGTTGGACACTGAGGGCAAGGAGTCCGAGGTGAGCTTCAGCGAGTCTTCCAACTCCGCACAGGAGGCCGAGACCCTGCAGGAGGCTGAAGTGGCTCGGAAGGAAAAGGGCCGTCAGAAAACCTCGCGGCAGAGACGCAAGAAGAGCACGAGCAGGAAGGGCGACACCACCGACGTCAACGCCTTCGAGCCAGAGAGGGTGCAGAGCAAGTCACCCCCTGCCAACGAAGTAAAGACAAAACCTGAGGAGACCTTAAAGGAGGAGAAGCAAATTAAGCCCCCAGTGTCCATGGAGCCAGTCACTTCTGACACCACAAAAGCTGTGGCTGCTGATGTTGTGGCTGTGCACGAGGCTGTGGCTGAGAGCAGCACCTCTCCGAAAGCGCCCGCCCCGGCTCCTCTGGACCTGGGCACCCCTCCAGTTCCCCTCGACGAGGGCAGTCAGAGCGGATTCAAGATACGGTCGCCCCTGGAGAACACTCCCATCACGCCCCCGAGCGCCCCGAACGCAGCCCTGCCCACCGTCCCCGTGGCCAAGCTGCCCACCCCAGTGCCCACCACCATCGTCCCCCTTCACTCCGGCACTGCCAAGGTGCCAGAGTGGATGGTCAGGCACGAGGAACCCCGTGCTCGTTCCACGCCCCCACCAGCTCTCCCGCCAGACACAAAGGCATCAGATATCGACACGAACTCCAGCACTTTGAGGAAGATACTCATGGAGCCCAAATACGTCTCGGCAACAAGCATAAGCTCCACACACGTGACAACGACGCATGCCGAGCCGGTGAGCGCGCCGTGCCTGGAGGAGGCACCTCTCCACCCCGCCGTGGAGGCCATCAAGCCGGTTTCTGAGGAGAAACCGGCAGTTCCCATCACCAATGCCTTGGATCCACCAGTGGCTGAAGCACCGGTGTTCAGTGAGAAGGAAAAGATCAGCACCGTGATTGCTCCCAAAGCCACGTCTGTCATCAGCAGGATGCCCCACAGTGTGGATCTGGAGGAGGCTCCCAGGATCACTCTGGTGAAACAAGCTCCCCAAACCCAGACCTGCCTCGTCAATGCTCCCTCGCCGAAATTCAAGCAGAGGTCGAGCACAAATGATAACAGCAGGTTCCACCCAGGATCGATGTCCATTATCGAGGAGAGGCCTGTGGAGACTGGGTCCAGCCCAGGGCTGCGGGTGAACACCTCTGAAGGCGTCGTCCTCCTGAGTTACTCAGGGCAGAAGACGGAAGGTCCGCAGCGAATCAGCGCCAAGATCAGCCAGATTCCTCCGGCCAGCGCTGTGGACATCGAGTTCCAGCAGTCTGTGTCCAAGTCTCAGATTAAACAGGAGCCCATCACGCCGTCTCAGCCGGCGCCCAAAGGCTCCCAGACCTCGGCGGGCTATGGGACTGTTTCCACGCACTCCTCGTTGGTGCTCGGAGCGCAGCCCTACAACACGTCGCCCGTCATCTCCTCGGTGAAGCAGGAGCGCGCCGCGATGGACAAGGCGGACGCATCCCACCTCACGGTGCAGGCTCCGGCATCACAGCCTGGGAAGGTCCTCACACAGACGGTCAACACTCCACCCGTACTGGTCCACAACCAGATGGTTGTGAACAAAAAACTGTCCGACCCAGCTGCTCTGAAGGTGGAGACCAAGACTCTGCAACCCTCCAACCTGAGTCCCGGAGTGAGTCCTCACCACCCTTCCCTCTCCGGGAAGATGCACTCGGAAGCGAACCACGTCAGCTCGGGGCCCAGCACCCCGACCGACCGGGCCATCTCCCACCTGGGGGTCACCAAGCAGGAGCCGCACTCTCCGCGCACCAGCGGTCACTCGCCGTCGCCGTTCCCCCGCACTTGCCATCCCGGCAGTACCTCGTCTCCGGCTCTGTCCAGCAGCACCCCGGTCATGCTGGCGCCGGGAATTCCCGTTCCTCAGTACATCTCCAGCATGCATCCCGAGCAATCCGTTATCATGCCCCCTCACAGCGTAACGCAGACTGTGTCCCTGGGCCACTTGTCCCAAGGGGAGGTGAGGATGAACACCCCTCCTCTCTCCGGCATCCCGTACGGCATCCGCCCGGAAGCGCTCCACTCGCCCCGCGCCGCTCTGCAGCCCCAGATGGAGATCAAACCCCAGCGCTCCAGCACGCCCCAGCCCGCTCCCATCCGGGACATCGTCATGCCCCCGCTGTCCTCGCAGCACCCCCCCGAGGAGGAGCTGCACTTCCACCACTCGGCCGTGTGCCGGGGCCCGGCGCCGGTGCAGTCGGACGTGCTGGTGATGCAGCCGGATTACCGCATGCACCCCGGCAGCATCCGGCTGGACCAGTACAACGTGCCGCGGGACGTCAGGATGATCATGCACCCGCACATGGCCGCCGTGGGCGAGCACCACTCGGAATCCCGGCAGTCCCGGACGCCCGAAGGCGCCGGGAAAACTCCCCCCGTCAGTAAGACCCCGCAGCCCGGCAAAGAGACTCCTAAATCCTCGGAAGGCAAGATGGCCCACTCTCCTCACAGTGAGGCACGGCTGCTGAGCGTGCCCTCGGGCAGCCAGCTGCCCGGGCTGCCCCTGACGCAGCCCGTGGTGGTCCCACACGGCGTGCAGATCATGCATCCCGCCGGCAGCTCCTTCCACGACTACCGGTCCGTGTACGGCGACATGAGGAACTACCACACGGCACAGCTCGGGCACCCGCAGTTCCCCGGCGCCTCGCCCATCGGGCTGCCCTCCCGGAGCATGACCCCCTCGCAGGTGAGAAATGCCTTCTCCTTCTCCCTGGAGACTGGAGTTCAGTTCCTCCTGGAGTCTGGAGCTCTGTTCTCCCTGGAGTCTGGAGTTCAGTTCGCTCTGGGATCTGGAGTTCAATTACCCCTGGGATCTGGAGCTCAGTTCCCCCTGGAGTCTGGAGCTCTGTTCCCCCTGGAGTCTGGAGCTCAGTTCCCCCTGGAGTCTGGAGCTCAGCTCCCCCTGGAGTCTGGAGCTCAATTCTCTCTGGAATCTGGAGTTCAGTTCCCCCTGGGATCTGGATCCCAGTTCTCTGGAATCTGGAGCTCAGCTCTCCCTAGAGTCTGGAGCTCAGTTCTCCCTGGAGTCTGGATCTCAGTTCTCCCTGGGATCTGGAGCATTCTGAGCTAGCTGCAGCCCTGGCACAGCTCTGGGTGGTCACAGGACCTGGCTTAGCTCTCTGGTTACTCTCCAGGCCCTGCCTAAGTTCACAACACAAGAGGAGCTGAGTTTTTTAGGGAAATGGGATTGGAATGCTGCTCAGAATCAGGAAGCTGAAACAACCCATTTCTGGGTCTCAGACCAGGAGGTGGAATGTTGAGGTGTGAGTTGGTGTGTGGGTCAGGCATCCTTGGATGGATGGCAGGGCTAAGGATGGACTTGGCGCAGGACCCAGGGGATGGAGTTCCAGCTCAGGGAGACTTGGAATTGGGGCACTGGCTCAGGCACTGCCAGAGCAGGGTGGGTGCTGTTGGATGGAGACACATCTACCCCAGAAATGTGATGTGTCCTGGCGGCCGTGTTGTTAAATTAACGAGATTTGATACACCCCCAGCCTAAAACCTTTCCTTTTCCCCCTCCTGCTCGCAGGGTCTGCCGGAGGGCGAGCACCCGCACCCCAGCCAGCCAGTCCGCAGCAAGACCCCGCAGATCCCGCAGGACGCCAAGGGCGCTGCGGCGGCGGGGCCGGAGCAGAGCCACCACCCCGCCGTCAACAGGCACGCGGCACAGATGGACCCCCACGTGCACCTGCAGAGGGCACAGGGGGACTCGGGCCAGACCTCCTACCCCTCGCCCGTCGCCATCTCCGTCAAACAGGAGCTGCCGTCGCCGCACCAGCCCCCGGCGGTGCCCAAGCAGTCCATGTTCATCCCCACCACGTCGGGGCCACCCCTGAGCCGCCCCGAGCCCCAGGCCGGGCTCAAGCAGGAGCCGTCGCCTCACCCCGTGTCGCAGAGACCTGTGGACATGGTCCAGCTGCTGACAGTGAGTGTCCATCCCTCGCCTTCTCCTGGTCCAGGGAGGAATCACCGGGTTCTGTGTCTCGCCTGTGGCACCAAACCTGACCTTGCTTGCACTGATTGCTTCAGGTGGTCCATCATCTGGCTGGGTTGGGGGCTGTTCTGTCCTCACTGGGTTTTACACGTGTTTGCTGTTCCAAGTTGGTTTTACAGTCAGCTGTTTCCTGGAAAGGTTTTCCTCATGGTCAGGGAGGAGTGGTGGTGGATTTAATTTCATTCAAAAAGGAAAAGACACTCTTCCAAGCCTAGAAAGTGAGGAAGAGGAGGGAACGGGCGCTGATGAGGAACCAGGTGTTGTGTCCAGCCCTAAATGTCTCCTGTATAACCTCAAGCAACTCTTCCCTTGTTATTTTTCAATTTTTCCATTTATAAAAGAGAAAACAGCATTTGGCAACAGCCTCGTGCTGGGTGGGAGGCTGAGGGATTGGGATGATGGGATCCACCCAGGCAGCTTGGCCAGCTGTAAGGGGCTGAATTCCTGATTTAGCAGGATTTAAACCAAGCCTGGTGTGTAGGGGAACAATCAGGTGTTACATAAAGCTCCAACGGAAGTATCGGAGGCAGCAGAGCAGCTCAAACGGCATTTTGGATCCCACTCTCCTTCCTTTGTCACACTCTTCCCCCTCTCTTCCCAGAAATACCCCATTGTCTGGCAGGGCCTCTTGGCTCTCAAGAACGACACGGCCGCTGTCCAGCTCCACTTTGTCTCCGGGAACAACGTCCTGGCTCACCGGTCGCTGCCGGCGCCGGAGGGGGGGCCCCCGCTGAGGATCGCGCAGCGAATGCGGCTCGAGGCCTCCCAGCTCGAGGGCGTCGCTCGGAGGATGATGGTGAGGGTGGGAACGGGGCAGGGGGTGCTGGGGAGGAGCTGATACCCGAGTGCTGGGGACTGGGTGGGTCTCAGCAGCTACAGGACTGAGAACCACTGGTTCTACCACAGAATTCGGCTGCTGGCAACGTGTTTTCCCCACCCAGGGGGTGGTGGGCACTGACCAGGCTCCCCAGGGCAGTGGGCACGGCCCCGAGGCTGCCAGAGCTCCAGGAGGGTTTGGATGTTCTCCAGGCACAGGGTGTGACTCTTGGGGATGGTTCCTCTGCAGGGTCAGGAGTTGGACTGAATGATCTTTCTGGTTCCTCCCAGCTCAGCATGTTCTGGGATCTCAAGCTGTGCCAGGCATGGTCAGGTTTGATCTCAGGGAAAGGCTCTTCCCCCAGAGGGTGGTGGGCACTGCCCAGGCTCCCCAGGGCAGTGGGCACAGCCCCAA
>JAWWLZ010000054.1:1343649-1359395 GCA_035041345.1 Poliocrania exsul | reverse complement strand
GGGATGGGATGGGATGGGATGGGATGGGATGGGATGGGATGGGATGGGATGGGATGGGATGGGATGGGATGGGGGAGCTCCTCTGGACTGGGGTCCTCTTGGGGTAGGGGACACACACTTTCACCCCAGAGTGGTGTCACCTCCATCCACTATACCCAGTCCCAGGAGATCCAAGGACACACCATGATCCTTGTTGGTCTCCACCACACAACACATCCCAGTGGGAATTTTGTGGGGGGAGCTGGTTGTCTCCTGCACAGGGACATCCTGTGGGGCTGGTGAGGCCCCAGCTGTGATTGGGTGGTGGGATTGAAGCCAGGGAATCCCTGCTGGCTCCCCAGATTCTCAGGATCATAGAGCAGAAGCTCAGACCATGGGAGTTGGTGAAAAGCTTAGTGGAGGTTCCTCACAATCTCCCACCTTGGCTGGGCTTCCCTACCTCCTCCTGGCTCCTTGTTGGAAGAGTCTGAGCTCTCCAGTGGGGTTTCCCAGCTTCAGGGAAGCCTTCTGGGCAGGCTGCTCCAGCCTTCCTCCCCTCGAGCCAGGTGGAGAAGTCTGGGCTTTGTTCCTGGCCAAGTGGAGCACTTGGCTCGCTGCAGCCTCTCCTGGAGAGCTTTGCTCGTTGGCTTTCCGATGTCTTTGGCTCTGGCTCCAGAGAACACAAATCTCTCAGTGCTGGGGCTGCATCTCCTCAGCTCATCAACCACCTCAATTAGTGGGAGGTGGTGGGCAGTGAGGAGGTCAAGGGGAGGTTGGCACTCAACAAGGGGAGCAGCAGCTCCCTTGCCAAGAGAAGGCCCTCCCTTATCTGTTCCTGCCCACTGAGCATTAAAGCTCTTTCCCAGCATCCAACCAGCCAAAGAACAACCTCAATCCTGCATTTTCACACCTTCTGCAACTCATCAGGTTAAAGTGCCCATTCTCTGGGGCTCTCCATGAGGCCACGAGCTCGGGGTTTGCTGCTCTTCCCCAGCAGCTGCAATACCTGTATGGGCAAAGCTCACCCCACATTGCCCCACACCAGATCCACAGCCCTCCTCATCCCCAAGGTGCCTCCAGCCTCTGCACCTCACTGGGTGCCCAACCAGCACCATCCACACCTGTTTTTTGGCACCATCAGAGCAGATCCCCCATTACCCCCTCCCCTTATATATCCCTAGTATATATATATTTATATTCTCAATAAAAGCTGCATTGAAAGCAAGACAAACCAATTGCTCCAGTCCACAAAGCTGCCTTTTGGTACCAACCATGGCATGGTGTGATCATCTGCAACCCATCACCCCTGGGCCAGCACCAGAGGGCCAGATCCTGCATGGACAGAGCAGCCCATGGGCTGTAGCACGTGTCCATGCAGAGCATCCCAAGGTATGGATGCCCTTCCCACGGGTGACTGTCCATCACCCTGACTGATGTGCTTTCTGGTAGCTGTTTGTCCCTCTATATTGTGCCAAGGTGATGTCCAGGCTCAGCCTGTCCCACCTGTGGTACTGTTTGAATGTGCAAAGGGTGACACACACACAAAGCCCAACCTCCATCCTAACAATTTTCCCCCTGCAAAAATCTCCTTCCACACAAAGCCCAGGCAGCTCCTGGGGCTGCCCCATCCCACCCATGGCCCAGCAGGGACATCCACACACCCCCAGCCCGGGAGGACACGAGGAGCAGACCTGACATGGTGTCATGGTTGGGCTGCACTGCTGCTTCTCCCCTCAACACACCAGATCAGCACCCCAAGTCTGGCATGGAAAAAGGAATTCCTTTCATGCTGTGCTTGGAATTTTGTGCCAGCAAGGCTTTGTGACTGTCTCATGTGCAAACAACACCTGTGTGGGACTCACTGAGGTCTCCTTGTCCTGGAGGTGCTTCTCTGAGGTGCCCAACTCTGTGGCTTCCACCCAGCCTGACCCTTCTTGCCTCCTGTTTCTGAGCAGAGAAGGGCTTGACTGGGAGATGCATCCTTCACCATCAATGCATCCCATCACAGCCATCCATCAGTCCTTCAGTCTTCTGTTCATCTGCCCACGGGGTCCTTCCCTACCTGCCCATCCATCACTGAGATGTCACTCAGCCTGTCCATCCATCACGGAGCCATCAGCCCTCCTGGGCTGATGCCACCCCCTGACCACGATCATTCATCAAAGCATCGTTATCCTCAGCCAAGGGCACCCACCAGCCCTGGGAATGTTGTGCTCAGCTGATGTCCCTCCTTGTCCCCTTCCCTTGCAGTTGCTCCCAAGGGCCCGAAGATCACCATGACCCCGACGAGAGCCCGCGTTGGAGACACCGTGAGGATCTTGGTGCAGGGTTTCCAGGTGAGCATCCTCATCACTAAAGAGGTGATGTCATGCCAAGGGACAGCCTTGCAGCCACACCAGCATTTGATAGGATTGGCTTGGTGGCCTTGGGTTGCATCATGGTCTCTACACTGGAAGAAGTTGCCATGGGACATGGCAACTGTTGACACCCCAACAACTGGAAGTGTCCAAGGCCAGGTTGGACAGGGCATGGAGCAACATTTTCTAGTGGAAGATGTCCCTGTCCATGGCAAGAGGGTGGAAATAGATGAGCTTTAAGATCCCTTCCAGCTCAAAGAATCCTGGGATTCTGTGATAAATGGTGATATCATGGGCTGAACTGGGAGCACTTTAAGAGAACTTTAACCTGAGCTTTCCTAAACCACCATGAGCAGCAGGGCATAAATTGCCCTGAGAAGTTGTGGATTTCCCATCTCTGTAAGTGCTCAAGACCATGTTGGATGGGGCTTGGAGCAAACTGGGCTGGTGGAAGGTGTCCCTGTCCATGGCAGGGGGGGAATGAGATGAGCTACCCAAACCATCCGGGATTCCAGGATTCCAGCTTGTGGTAGTTTTGGTTTTGGTTTTAGACAGGCCTCAGTTTCAGCAGGCCCAGAGAGTCTATGTAGATTAGAGAGGACAAGCATCACCTGACTTAAGCAACCAAAGAGATATTTCATATCATTTGACATCAAAATCAAGTATAAAATAAGGTGTAGGAGGTGCCTGGCTCAGTCCTTTCATGGCTGGGTGCTGAGTGGACCTGCTGTCACCCTCACTGGGAGGTGTTGGACCTCATTATCACTTCACAGCTGTTTGGTTTGGGAAGTATCTTTTTTTTTTGTTGTTGGTTTTCTCCTCTCTTGCTGAATATCCTTTGAGGGGAGCTTGTTGGAGTGTTTTTGTGAGCTGGGGTGGTGGAGGTCTGTGTTGTTGGGTGGGTGACTCGGTGGTTGTTGTTGTTGGTTTGGTTTTTTCCCATATTTTTATATATTATATCATAATCTGTTTTTAATTGTCTCTCTTTTGTAGAATATAAGGAGCTTGCTATTTTGGGTTTGGGGGTTTTTTCCTCCTCTTTGTTTTTGTTTTTCCCTCCCTCCTGTTCCCTTTGTGGTGGTGGGGTGGATTCTCTCTCTGTGTTGGGCAGTTGGCATTTTCCCAGCTCAACCCAACCCACAGCTCTACCCCATCCTTGCTCAGGCACAAGGAGGTTTGTGGTTTAAGGTGGTTTTCCTCCTCCTCCAATCCACCTCCCACCCTCCCCTGTCCCTGCAGAACGAAGTCTTCCCTGAGCCCCTCTTCACCTGGACCCGCGTGGGGAGCCGGCTCCTCGACGGCAGCGCCGAGCACGATGGCAAAGAGCTGGTGCTGGAGCGGGTGCCCGCCGAGCTCAACGGCTCCATGTACCGCTGCACCGCCCAGAACCCGCTGGGCTCCACCGACACCCACACCCGCCTCATCGTTTTTGGTACGGTGGCACCACGGGGGTCACCCCTCCCTCTGCAAATCCTCACTCATCTCCCCCCATCCCCCCCAAGTAAAACTGTCTCTCTGTTACTCCTTTCCCATTAGAAAACCCAAATATTCCCAGAGGACCAGAAGACTCCAATGGTGAGTGGTGGTGGTGCCGGTACTTCAAAGCAAAGCACATAGGGAGGGAAGTTCTGTGCAGAGAGGATCTCTCCTTGCCTCACCCCAAGTCCTTGGCCATCTCTCCTTGCCTCGCCCCAGACCCTTGGCCATCTCTCCTTGCACTGCCCAAAGTCCCTGACCATCTCTCCTTGCTTCATTCCAAGCCCTTGGCCATCTCTCCTTGCCTCAACCCAAGCCCTCCCCCATCTCTCCTTGCCTCACTCCAAGCCCTTGGCCATCTCTCCTTGCCTTACCCCAAGCCCTTGAGTATCTCTCCATGCATTGCTCCAAATCCATTGCCATCTCTCCTTGCACTACCCAAAGTCCCTGACCATCTCTCCTTGCCTCACCCCAAGCCCTTGCCCATCTCTCCTTGCCCCACCTCAAGCCCTCCCCCATCTCTCCTTGTCCCACCCCAAGTCCTCACCCTTGGCACCAGGGATGTCCTTGCACCAAGAAGGGCCCTGCAGATGCTCTCCACAACACCCCTGACCTGCTGCCCACCCCACACAAGCTCCACAGCCAGTTTAGAAGGAAGGATCACATCCAGATCACGTTGATCCCATGCTGCTTTGAACCCAAGAGATGAGACACAGCCCTATGACCTCCCCCTCCTTTTCTCCTCTCCAGGTTCACTTACCAGCCACTGTGGCTTCAGGTTAGTTTTGGCACTCACCCTGACAGTGATCCTGGAGCTCACGTGAAGCTTCACCTGCCTCTTCCTCCTCCTCCTCTTCCTCCTCCGTACGGCTCCACTCGGCGTTTCCACCTCTGGCCATTGGTCCTCGCTCTTTTTTTTTTTTTCTATACTATTTACAGTCTCGGTCTCTTCCTGTTCTGTGTCTTGGCTTCCTCAGACAATTTAATTAAAAGGAAAAAGAAAAACCTCTCCCCTGGTAGAAGGTTGTAATTAATGTTTTACCTCGTGCTGGGGTTTCTGGCACCGTCTTGGGGTACCCAGAGGTTTTGTGAGGTCTGGAAGGGAGGTGGGGCTGTGTCTGTGATTCAAGGACCAAATTTCCTCTGGAAAAACTCAGTTATACCATTCCCGATGCTCCAGATCTGCAGGGTAAGGACCTGCACACGTCCCCAGCGTGAGGGACGTTGGGGACAAGGCCACACACATGTGGATGGCAGCGCTGGGAGCCCAAAAGCTGCGGATCACTGGCCTTCTCCAAACCTGGGCTGGGGGGCACGGGCTGTGCTGGGAGACAGGTCCATGCCCGGTGCTTGTCCCGGGCTGGTGGCGAATCACAAGTGACAGGCAGCTCCCAACCCAAAATGTCAGCGCTCACACATGAGCGGGCAGCGCGTGTCCCATCGGGCACCCGCCCCTCTCTGTGCCACCCTCCCCATCCCTCATGGCTAATCGTTTCCATGGAAACGGATAACGGTCCAGCACGACCATTCCGATGGTCCCCTATCCTGGCACGGCTCTAATCCCGCTGCAGGGTGGCTCTTGGCAAAACCCAGGTGGTTTCACCCCAGTCCTGCCCAAATCCTGCCCAGTGCTGGTGGTTTTCCCTGCCTTCCCTCCCCGTGGCATCCTGAGAGAATCCAGCTGTGGGATCCGGGGGAGCGGATGCAGCAGGGAAAGGATTCCAAGGACGAGGCGCTCCCCTGCCTTTTCCTCTGGGAACTCTTAATCCTAGAGGATTATCCAGCAGCCGTGTGGCGCTTCATCTTTCCAAAGCCCCGGACGAGTGCTAAGCATCATTATTACTATTATGATTAATTATTATTAAGCAGATTCCATCCCTTCCCTGCTCCGTTGCCAACCTCGCTGCGAGCGATTTCCCAGCCCCAAAGGAGTCCAACAACCACAGAGCAGCTCAGGAGCTTCTTCCCATCCACAAAAGCCCAGGGTTCTGTGATGTGGACTGGAAGCAACACGGGGATGGATTGGGACTGGCTGGGATGTGGGAGGATCAGCAGCTCTGCTTTCATCCCTAAGGAGCAGCATCTGAGCATCTGGATCCCTATGGACCTGCTTCTCCAACTGCTTCCACTGTTCCTCCCCGGATGAGAGGAAAATCTTCATTATTTTGGAGGAACTTTGCTTTTTGGGGGGGAATTTTCCATGACTCAGTTTACCACCGCAGTACAGAGCGGGCAGCAGAGCCCCCCCACCACACCACGGATGCTTCACACCCTCTTTGCTGGATTGGAGATGCTCCAGGGGCCTCATCCCGACGTGATTAAACAACCATTAGGCCTTCTCGCTTCAAAACATGAGGATTTACAGACGTCCAAACCTCCATTTAAATGCAAATGTGGCGGGTTTAGCTGGAACCGTGGAAATGAGGAGCATTACGGTGGCAGTGCCACCATGTCCGGCTCTGCTTGGTGCCACCTCGGGAGCGACGTGACCAGCAGCTGGGACAGGAACGGTAGGCTCAGCAAACCTGCATCCCCAATCCCCCCAGTTTGGGACGCTCAGCTCTTTCCCCAGGGGTGGATCAGTCTGTAGGTTGGGATCTTCTCAACACCAGCACAGGGGACTTGGGAACCTCTGCTCATTTTGGGAAGAGATGCTGCCTGCCCTCCCAAATCCCCCCCCAAGGCATGGGGCACAAGGACATGCCACCCCAGCAAAGGGAACCACCCACACCACGCCGGACCTGCCTTCACCTCCCACCCCTTCTTATCCTTCATTCCCCACCCACCAGCCCTGCCTCCCTCACCCCCACCCACTTTCCTCCAGGTAATTAAGAAGGACAACAATTAAATGCCCTGTTCCCCCCTACCACACAGCCCGTTGTTTGAGGACCTGGCAGTGAATAATGCAGGAGGCTGGAGGGGAAAAGAGCTGCTCAGGTTGTTTCATTATTGATGAGAGATGACAGATCCACGGCTGACAACCTACCGAAGAGATATGATTAGCTTGTGAAAAATTAAGCGCCTTTCTGAGGGCTGACGAGAGCTGAAAACCCCAAGGAGCAGCGTTATCGATGTTCCCTCATTCCAGGGGACTTTGAAAAGGTTTTAGCAAAATTTGGAAGAGGTAATTACATTCAATTAAAGTCACAAGTGCCGAGACGTCACCGCCGCTTCGCCTGCTCCCCTCCACCGTCGATCATCCTTCCCACAGGCAGAGATAAATAGGAATTTAGATGCTGGACCTGCATTTTTGTCGTGGATTCTTTGGGATATCGAGGTGTGAGGCACAAAATTGGGGCTGCTGTGGCTCGGTAGGGTTGGGAAAAAGCAGAGGGAGCTTTGCTTGGTGCTTGCCCTGCCTCCCCCAGCTCATTACTGGGCACGGGGTTCACAGGGCTGCCAAGCACATGCATAATTCATCCTTCCCAACTCTCAAATGCCGGGATCTTTGTAGATCCACCTGCAGAATAAAAACTATGGCAGGAGAGATGAAGAAACCGGGGGGGTCACTGGTGGCCAGAGCCTTTTCCAATTAGCTGAGCCCCAAAACACGTGCCCAGACTCAATACATGACCCTGTTACCCTCAGCTTCGGGACCTTCTGGGTTTACAGGCAGGAGGGACATCCCTTTTCCCAAGGTTTTGGCCAGACCAAGCCCCAGGTTGTAGCTTTTGGGTCCATATGACAAAAAGAATGGAGGAGAGTGGCTGGGTGGGTTTGGCTGGTGCTGTTTTGGCCTCTGGTGTGAGCTCAAGATGCATCCAAGGGAAGCCTCACACCATCCTTGCCCCAAAGTCCAGCTTTTAATCTAAAAATCCTTCTCCCCTCAACCTCTTAATTGCTGCAATTCCACACACACAGGGCAAACATCCCAAACATTCCCCTGAAAGTCTCCCTGTTGCCAGCAGGGATGTACAAAGGTGACCCTGAGTGCCAAACCAGCACTGGGAGGTTACACAAGTGCTTCCTTTCCATCCTCTTTATATATATATATAAATATTTTGCTAATTAGCACATGATCCTCCACCTAATGAGTATTCCTGGCAGGTCAAGTGTCACGTACACAACCACCCCCATCCTCTCTGGCTCCACCACGGTTCCTGTGTGAAGCCATCCCATGAAATTCAGCGTTCCAGCATCAGCAAAAGAACAGCCCCTGGGGATGGTGGGGAAGGTGCCCCAGGGAGGTCCAGATGCTCCTCCCCAACACAAAAGGCAGTGCCTGAGCTCTGCAGTGTGAATCACCTGCTCCATGGGAGGTGGTTTGGGAGGCTGAGGACACTCCTGACATCCACCACCCACGGAAGAATCAAGGCAAAACCTCCTCCCACCACACCTACCCACGAGCTGTGCAGCTGGGACACCTCACACTCACCCCATCGTGACATCATCACCTGGGTTCATCCCTCAGGAATATCCCACTGGATGGGGACTGAGCAAGGATAGAGCGAGTCCCTGCACAGAAACAGGAGCTTCCACCCACCCCCACCCACGTTTTGGCTGCTTCTTTGCTGCCTCGTTTCTTTATGGATCTCTCAGCGTGTGAGATGTTCCCCTCGGGGAAAAGGGAATTCATTTTATCCCTTTGAATTGCGCTCGTTTAGGGATCTCTCAGCACCAGCACAGCCAGAGTGGTGGGGGGAGATGCCATTCCCCAGGCTCCCTCCTCTTCTCCCCTGCCGCAGTCCAAGCGTTGTGACTCAGTTGCCTTTGGGACAACGGGAACAACAACCCCCCTAAATCTTTGAAATTCAGACCAGATCCACCCTCAACATCTTTCCAGGGGGAGAAAGAAGCAAGAGTGACATTATCTGGCATCCTCCGTGCCTCAGTTTCCCCACAGTGACTCCAATCCCCGTGGACATCCCCCACACATCTCTCTCCCATCCCTTCCCATCCCAAATTTCTCCCTGCTTCCAATGCTTGTCTTTACTTTCCTCAGTTCGTCCCTCTCCTCTTGCATATGGATGCAGAGCCCTGAGTTTAATAACTCCTGCCTTTATTTTCTCCTCGGTGCCAGCTTTTCCCCCCCTCCCAAAGCCCCCAGCTCCTTTTCCACCAGCTCTTAATTCCCCTGCCACTTCCAAGCTGCCCTCCGAGAGACCCCAGCAGCTTCCAGGCTATTTCCCGTCACCCTTCGTTAACTTCGTGCCGCAAACGAAGGCCACTGAATTAGTCACCCGACTGTGCCGCGGAGCAGCTGCTCATTGTCAGAGCAAAGGTCTCCCGGCTCCGGCTGCTTCTCCCTCCCTTCCCTGCGCCTGCACCGAGGGATGAGAAGCGTTTTCAAACAAAACCCGCTTTTCCCCGCAACAATTTTCCCCCTTCCGTTACACGATCCTTTTCAAACAGCGACAGAAACGAGGAGGCAGCACCTCGGGCTGCTCCGAGGGGATACTTTTCCTCTCTTTGTTTTTGCTGTTGCTTTTCCCTGAGCCTCTCTGTTTACCAGGCTCATAAAGCCGGCTCTGTGCCGCCCGCTCTGGGCTGCACCTTCTCCTGGAGCCCAGCCCAGCCCAAACAAGCAAAGCTCGTCCAGAAAACTCCTGCCAGCTTTGCCCGCTCAAAGTCACCTTGCCCCAAACCTTCAGCTCCCACACTTCGGCCTCACTCGGCAATCATTAATCGGCTTCTTCACGTTCCCGGCATGGAAAAATGCCCCAGCGGGCAGCCCTGTCCCGGCAGTCCTGTCCTGGCAGCCCTGTCCTGGCAGTCCGACATGCAGCTGGCCGGGAAGTTGGTCCTCTCCGCCGCCGCTCTGCTCCTCCTGACTCTGGCGTACAGGTTTTACAGAAGCCGCTCGCTCGCCGGGGGCAACATCCCGCTGGCTGAGCAGGGAGAGCACCGGGAAAAGGATTCCCGGGATCGGGATGGGGATGGAGATGGGGATAGGGATGACGATGGCGCGGTGGGTCTGCGACGGAGGAGGGTGGTGGGTGAGGAGGTGAGGAGGGATGGTGGGGACGCACCCGGGAGCATCCCTGGGATGTGGCACACGCCGCTCCGGGGGCATCCAGGTGTGCCAAGGAGGGAGGAGGAGAAGGAGGAGGAAGGAGAGGAGATGGTTTCTGAACCGGGGGTTACTCACAGGAGAGCACCGGCCAGGGGGGAAAGTGAGGTGGGAAGTGAGCTGGGATGTAAGTTGGGAAGTAAATCAGAAGGCAAGGCAGGAATTCAGCCGGGATGTGATCCCAGTATCAAGCTGGGAAGTGAGTTGGGAAATGAGCTGCAAAATGAGTTGGGAAGTGAGCCAGGGAGAAAGCTGGGAAGTAAATCAGGAAGCAAGCTGGGAAATAATCCAGGAAGCGATCCAGGAAGCAAGTTGGGAAGCAGGTTAGGAAATGAGTTGGGAAGTGAGCTGGCAAGAGAGCCGGGAATCAAGCTGGGAAGTGATGTGGGAAGTAAGCCAGGAAGCAAGGTAGGAAGTGAGTTGGTAAGTGAGCTGGTAAGCAAGCTGGGAAGTAAGTTGGGAAGTAAATCAGGAGGCAGGCAAGGAATCAAGGTGGAAAGTGATCCAGGAAGCAAACTGGGAAATGAGCTGGGAAGTAAGCTAGAAAATGAGTTGGGAAGTGAGTGGACAAGCAAGCCAGGAAACAAGCTGGGAAGTGATCTGGAAAAGGATCTGGGAAGGGAGCTGGGAAGGGAGCTGAGCTCCCATGACCCTGGGGACCTGGCCAAAAAACTGAACCATGTGAAGGAGGGAACACTTTCCCCAAGCACTGGGTTTTCCCCAGGGCTTTGTAATGCCCAGACAGCAGGTGAGGGACGTGCCCAAATCACAGAGAAAGATTTGGCTGGTGGAGGCCTGAGCAGGGAGACCAAGGGGAACAGGGAATCCATCCAGACCCTCAGTGTCATCTCGAACCTGGGGCTGATGATGACATCGAGTGACGCAGGGTCGGACACCTCCTACTCTTTCTCCTCGGTCGCAAAGATCCAGGTGGAGGAGAATTACATCACTGAGAGCCAGGTGAGGGCTGGGGACAACCAGCCAGTCCCCAGCCTCAGAGGCAAAGTCTACGACTACTATGTCCAGTCCATCTCTGAGTCGGTGTCGAAGAAGAAGTCTCTCCCCTACATCCCTCCAGGAACATCCCAGCACCACAGCTCCAAGCGGGTCAAAGAAGAGATGCAGAGCTTTGCCACCCAGAACCAGGACCCAGCTTTGGCAACGTGTGATCCCACCACCCCCTCCACAGTTCCACCACCCACAAGGAGCTTGGAGACCTCTCCTGAGCCACCATCTCCTGGCCGCAAGAACAGCATCCTCCAGATCGCTGACAGCCCCCACCTCCAGCTGCCCATGGAGGGGTTTGAGGCTGGAGTCCCACCTGCAAGCCCCCAGCCAGGACCAGTGGCTAGTCCTGACCCCTTCCAACTGCCACCACACACCCAGCTGGACCTGGGGAACTGCTATGAGGTCCTCAGCACGGCCAAGGCGCAGAAGCTCAGACCCCTCCAGGAGGCTGCCTACAAGGTGATGAGTGACAACTACCTGCAGGTGCTGAGGACACCCTCCATCTACGGCCGCCTCAACGCCGGCGAGAGGGAGCTGATCCTGCGGCGGAGGATGAAGGGGAAGATGTACATGGTTGTGGCAGACATCAACCTGCAGGAGCCCGACCTCCACCCCAGCCGCCTCTGCTACTACGATGAGGGAGGGGACTGCTGGCACCACCTGTGCCACGTGCCACCAGAGGTGGTCTCCCGGGGGTGCGCCATGTGCAGCATGTTCAACTACCTCTTTGTGGTGGCCGGCTGCAAGGGCACGGGCCGGGCACAGAGACCCTCCAACCGTGTCTTCTGCTACGACCCACTGACCAACATCTGGAGGGAGATCTGCCCCCTGAACCAGGCACGGCCACACTGCAAACTGGTGGCCTTGGACGGCCACCTCTACGCCATTGGTGGCGAGTGCCTCTCCACGGTGGAGCGCTACGACCCCCGGCAGGACCGCTGGGCCTTCGTGGCGCCGCTGCCCCACGACACCTTCGCGGTGGCCCACACGGCCACGGTGTGTGACGGGGAGATCTACGTCACCGGGGGCACCCTGCGCTACGTCCTGCTGCGTTACGACCCCCGGCTGGACAGCTGGAGTGCCAGCCCAGCCATCGGCAGCAAGGACAGGACGGCCGCGATGGTGAGCGCCAACGGCTTCATCTACCGCTTCGACCTCCACCACAGCACCGGCGTCAGCGCCCACCGCTGCGGCGCCAAGGCCAAGCTGTGGTACGAGTGTGCCACCTACACCCTGTCAGACCTGTCTGGCTTCCAGTGTGCCATGGTGGGCAGCCTGGTCCACCTCATCGGCCGCCGCTTCCACATCCGCTTCCTGGCCGACCCCATCTCGCCACGCTTTGGGGCCAAGGAGCTGCAGCCCTTCCCCTCGCCCCATGGCAGCCTCCTCCCAGCCGTCCTGGTGCTGCCAGAGGGAGGGCCAGCACAAACTCAGGTTTGAGGGGCCGTGATTTGGTTCAGGAGGCAACTAGTGGTGGCTCAGATGTGATGTGGTGGTGAAATCTGGGAGAAGATGCCACCACTTTGGACCACATAGCTCTGTAATCCATTCCTTCCATCAATCAGTCCAGGAAACAAACTGCCCTTGGCCACTGCCAGTAAACCCAGCCTTGAAGACACAAGGAAGAGCAAAAGCAGGAGCTGGGTGGACTGGCTTGCTGAGAGGTGTTTAAACATAGGTGTGTTTGCTCAGATGCAAATAAACCACAAATCCCTGCGGGCTCCCAGCTGTTCAATGCCCATTAAGTAGCTGCTTAGACACCAGGTGTTTGATATTGGCATGGCCACGCAGCACATGGTGGATTTTAGGGTGGAGGAACACGGCAGGGAGGTTGGATCTCAAGGGAGGTACCACCCAAAGGTCAGCCCTGCCAACCCTGAACCTTCAGGTGTGTGACCATCATACAACAGGGTGGAGGAACACGGCAGGGAGGTTGGATCTCAAGGGAGGTTGGATCTCAAGGGAGGTACCACCCAATGGTTAGCCAGGTGTGTGACCATCACACACATCCCCTGGGGTGGGAGGTTGGGGGCTGAGAGTGCACCGCTCCCACCAGGGCCTCATTGTCTCTTCCCTCCTCCTCAGCACAGAACTCTATTTATAACTATCTGTCTATATATTTATATGCACGTGATGGAAATAGGCACTGTGGGTTTCCAGCCAGCTGGTCTTAAATGAAATTAAAGAGAACATTTGGTAAAATTAACCACGGGCTGCCGTTGCGCATCGTTTCGAACCGTAGCCAAGTCTAATGGGAACAAAGAGCCCGACGCATGTTTTACATCGCTAATTACTGCACCAACAGCAGCTCGGAGGAGACAACCAAAGCAAACAAGGGCCCTGCATGTGAGCAGAGAGTCTTTCACCACCTTTTCCCCAGCTCTCCACGACCTCACTCCGCTGTCTCTGTGTCCTGCCAAAAGCCTACTTCGGGTAATTGCGTTTTCTTCCCCTCAAACAGCTCGTCATCCGTCATCTGTCAGCCCCACATGGACCAAACCAGCTCCAGACAGACAAAACCCTCCTTGGTGGCAGCAGGTCATGAGCATGAAGTTCTGGATGCGTGTAAAGCACTTGTACATAAAGAGGTGGTGCTGGAGCAGCCCATGGTATCACCATTTATCACAGAATCCCAGGAGGCTTTGGGTTGGAAAGGACCTTAAAGCTCATCTATTTCCATCCCCTGCCATGGGCAGGGACACCTTCCACCAGCCCAGGTTGCTCCAAGCCCTGTCCAACCTGGCCTTGGACACTTCCAGGGATGAGGAATCCACAACTTCTCCAGGCAGTTTATGCCCTGCTGCTCGTGGTGGTTTAGGAAAGCTCAGGTTAATGTTCTCTTAAAGCGCTCCCAAAGTATTTATTATTTTGCTTGGTCACTGCCTGGAGACCTCAAGGTCTTCATGTGAAGGTCAGTGGCATCCACCCAATATTAGGAAAACCTGTGAGGCTGCATTAATTAACCCTGCCTGAGGTTTGCTCATTAGCTGGAGCTTCTGCTGCTGGAGGGTGGGTGATGCACCCTCTCCTTGTGCTAAAAGCTTCCAAGGTCCAGCATCTTCCTCCCACCCTGGAGCCACCTCTTCCAAACCCAGGAGGACCATCCCAGCATGGATGTGCCAGGACTGCAGCCCCTGAATCCCAGTCTATCTCCATTTTACCACCTTGGGCCAGTAAACTTTGTGAGTTAAAAAAACCCTCCTTACTTTTATTGTTACTGTTTAACTCCTTGTTCTTTGGTTACCTCTCACACATGCTCCAACACATTCCTACTTCTCCCATGGCATAACCCAGGGAGCAGCTGCTTCCCTGGAACAGCCCAGCCCTTTGCAGCCTGCAGAACCCTCTTGTCCCCTTCAGCATCCCCGATTTTGGCATCCCATCACTGCAGGTTGGGCGCTGGGCAGCGGAGAATTCCAGGGCTGGGTGGGAACTGGAGCCCTTCCAGGGGACAGGTGATTTTTTTCATCCCCAGAAAAGCTTTCCCAGGATCCTGCCTTTCTCACGGTGCCTCTTGGCTTCCGTTTAATGTTTCACCTTCCCTTTAACTCCTTCCCTGCCGGGCTGGAATGACAGATCCAGCAGCATTTCCTCATCCCCTGGCACGACATGAGCGAGGAATGCCCACGAGGGAGGGTGGGCAGGGCAGCTCTCCCCCCGCTCCTGCACTCTCCAATATTAACAGGATTCGCCTGGGGAGGCATTTGGGAGATTAAAAACACTTGGGGACATCCCGTGCTTGTTCTGCAGGGAAGGACAACCAGGTTTGGAGCAAAAAAAAAACACGAGCAGTGCTGTGGTTGACGGGGAAATGACTTGTGGTTGACAGTGAAATGACTTCTGGCTGAGGAGGAGGGAAAGCAACGGGGGAAGGACAAATGCAAACCAATACTCAGAGCTGGGTGGTTTGTTTTCTGCTCCCTGTGCAGGGGAGGAGTCTTTGGAGGGCTGGCAGGTGTGGTGGCAGTGATGGCATCACCAGACAACTCCTGGCACCACCACTGGATGGCAAATGTGTGTTCCCAGCTCTGCTGACACCCAAGAACTCCCTGTTTGTGCTGATGGGCAGCAGCTTCCAACCATGGACTGACCACCCAGCAGTTTCAGTGCAGTGTGGACATTTATTTTCGTTGATCACTTTGGCCAAGCTGCCACAATTTACAGGGGAAAGGGTTGGGAGGCACTTGGTGTGTCCTGATAATTCCATGGAGCTACAAACCACCCCAGGAGCATTCAAGGAAGGATGAATAATTAGAGGTGACAACAGATCCAGCTGGAGTGGGGGTTTACCTGGGAGATCCTGTGCAAGATCAGTGTCTGCCAGCCAGGACCTCCACTATAACCAGGACCACCAGGATTGGGTGCTGGAAGAGCCAACACTCCCACCCCTGGGCTCGTGAGAGCTGGAAAACCAAATTCCACCATCCACTAACAATCCTTCCATCCCTGTAATTCCCTCAAGGGTATCCCAAGGATGTTGGGATAAGAGCTCCTTCATCCCCAGCACCTGGACCCATCACTGCCCTCCAAGCCCCTCTGTTTGGTTCATCCCTCCCTAAAAAATTGATGCAACCACCAAACTGTGCTGCTTTGCAGCCAAATGTAACCTGGGCACGAAATTCAGTGTTTTTCTTCTAATCAGGAAGGCCCATTATCTGCCCCCACCATGTTTATTTAGCCAATTACATGGTTTCATGTACATTGATTCAAATTCTCCATTTTTACATTTTTGATTATGATAAAGACCCAGAGAGTGACTCGCTCCTCGTTCGCTCGTCGCTCGCTTTGCCTTCGCCGCGGGAATGGGAATTGGGAGGCAATTAAAGAAGTGCAAAACCAGCATTTTAAAATCTTCTTTTTTTTATTAGTTAAACACAACCACCTTCAATGCCTTGGCTACAGCAGGGGGGGGTGGG
>JAWWLZ010000054.1:1277811-1295390 GCA_035041345.1 Poliocrania exsul | reverse complement strand
CTTTCCCAGCCAGCTCCCAGCGTGAGGGCTCAGCTGTGCCCTGGGCAGCTGCTGCCAATGGGCCCTTGGGAACAGTTCCTGGGCAATGAATGGAGGGGGAGGATCCCCAGCTTTGGTCACCCCCACCCAGGGATAAACTGGGCCCACCTGCTGAACTGGGACAAGGAATGTGGAGAGACCAACATCCCACTGAGGAGCAGGGAAGGCCAAGCCCAGAATCTGGAGGTGCTCCAGCCTCCTGAACAGCAGAGCATCAGCAGTGCTGAGGTCCTGGGGAAGCAGCCAATGCCTATTTTTTTAATGTTAACAAAAACCCAACCCAACCCAACTTATTAAAATTTTGCCCAGATGCATCTCCTGCTTATTCAAACACTTCCAATTTCCGTGGATCTGATATCAGCTCCCAGCATCTCCCAGCCTCAGTGCTTGGGTTATATGGGAAGAAAGACAGAGAAGGGAGGGTGGAAAAAAAAAACTGCAAGCAAAATAAAAGCTGCTATCTGACAGAATCTCTCCTGGGGATCTCAGTTATTAAAAAAAAAAATGAAAAAAGGGAATAATTTTTCTCCTGGCTGCTGTTTGTTCAATGTGCAGGAGCCATGGGCAAATTTTTGCTAATTTTGTGCATGCTTTTATCATCCTGGTGATTCACTGGCAGCTTTATCCTCCGATAAGTGGATTAGTTGTTGAGCTAAACAAAAAGGTGTTTGACAACCAGGAAGCTCTAAAGAACATATTTGTTTTCCAAATAATGGAGCTGTGTTTGTTGCTGGGTGCAGGGTGGGGTGTTGTTCTGAATTCCATTAAGCCCAAAGGAAAGGCCCCAAAGCTTTTCTCCCTTCCACAGGGTTGTGGTGAAGACTCAACCACCTCCCTCCTATCAGTGGCAGGTTATTTTTATTTGCTTTGCTTTGGCTGAGTGGTTTGGCCCTGGAGTGATGCTGATGAGGGAGTGGTTAATGAGGGGTGTGTTACACGGTGGGGTTTGGCACTGGGGCTGAGCACACACTGGATTTATTTGGGAATAAACATCCCAGCTCTGCTGGATGGTCACCAGAGCCCCACAGCTCACAGCTAGGCCTGGACTTGTAGGGCTGGGAGCTGAGCTGAGGGCACAGAGAGATAAACTGACCCAGAGGAAGAGAATGGGGCTAAAATAATAAGCTTAACTTTATCTAAGAGTCTGAGTGTCTCATCATCCCGGGATGTGCCTCTCCTCATGGGAAGGTTGTTATCTCCAAGGCCAAGAACTGGATATTTATCCTGCTGAGATGTAAGGTAGGAACCTGAGACTTTGTCAAGGTCCTTTACTGGCCCAAACCCCCTTCCCTCTAAGTGCTTTATACTGAACAATTCTGTTTTCCTGTGCAGTTCTGGGTTTATTTTCAGCACTTTGGAGCCTTCCCTTCCTCTCTCCCCCCTCAGCCACCCACAGCCCTTTGGTCATATTAACCAAATGCCCCAAAATGATGGGAATTTTTCCTTTGGAGCTGCTGAGAGCTTGGTGACAGTCACAGAGGCTGGGCCAGACCCTGCAGGTCCTCTCTGACAGTGACCATGAGCAGATTCCTCATGAGGACCAACAACCAGGTGCTCTCTTGGCCTCTCACAGTTTCAGTTCAAGGGATTTCCTCAAAAAAAGTGGTTTGTCTGGGCCTTACTTGCACCTACTTACCCAGTTTAGCATCCTTTGCTTTTCATGGTAAGGATTCCCACGAGTTGACTCCACTGAGCGAAGCCTCACTTTGTTTTCCTCCTTTTCCTCCCCTCCCTCCTTCATTCCAGGGCTTGTTCTTGAAGCCACGGTGAATAGTTAATTAATAGTTAATTAATAGTCCCTCTCTCTACATCATTCATGACTTTTTAGGCTGCCACCAAATCCCCATAGCCTGGAGAACCAGGAATGGTGCTGGTTGACTCCATCCCACCTCCCCCAGCCAAGCTGGTGGGGAAGTGTTTTCTTCCCTCCCTTGCAGTGATGCCCTTGGCAGGAATTCTGTGGGTTTGTGAAGTGCATTTTGTGCTTGGACAAGGCTGGGAGGTGCCAGCTCGGGCAAATAAATCCCTGTGGATGCCACTGATAGCAGTGGGAGATGGAATTGAAGCATCTTTTTGCCTCCTGATGCCAAACCGAATGTTCTCCTTTTGAAATAGAGACAACCTTGGTGATAAGCAGAGCATAATCCCAGTGCTGGGAACAGACAGCTCCAGCCCTCCTGCATTTTTGGGAGCCCACAGAGCTGGAAGGACAATCAACCACGCCATTCCCATCCCATGTGGATGCAGCAAAGCTCCTTTTCCCCTGGCGAGGGGCTGAGTCCTTTTCCCTGCGTGCCCCCAGCAGGGGCTGGAGCGGGATACGGAGCCCTGGAATGGGGAGAGGGGAGAGCTGCGATTGCTCTCTCAGCCCTGGCACGGATGAAAGGCGAGGAGGGAGGAGGGAGAGGGGGGACAGCGGCAGTGGAGGAGCGAAAGGTCCCCAGCTGGCTGTTCGTGGCATCTGCACTCGGAGCCCAGACTCCAGCTGAGAGCTATTTCACTATTTATTTACATGTAATTATTGCTATGAGGTGCAGATATTAACACTGTCAAGAGCAATTTGCCCTGACATTTTTCACTTGCTCTGTTCCCTGACGTTTTGGGCTTGGGGGGGATTTTTTTTTTCCTTCCCCTGCCCCACTTTTGGCAGCGCGGGGACCGAGCGCTTCCATCCCGCGCCCTTCGCAACTCATTAAACTTCGAAATTTAATTTTGCCCGGCGAGGAGCGTCTCCCGCCCCCTCTCCCCGCGCTCCCACCGCCCGTCCGCAGCAGTTCAAGCATTTCCACTGCAAACAAACCAAATTTACCGGTTGCCGCGTTTTCAATTGCAATGCAATCTCCGGCATTAACCTTTGCCTGCGACGCCGCATTTAAAACACACACAAAGGTGCCCAAGCGTTTATTACGGGCAGGCTTGGAAAGTGCACGTGCAGAAAGCAAATGCAGAACAAAGATTTTTCCAACCAGTGGCCAGACCAGCATAAAAATCACCTCCCATTCCAAAAGCTGGGCTCGGATCAGTGACTGCTTCCAAATTCTTTAGGTCCCTTTTCCCTTCCCTTGCCTTCCCTTTTCCCTCCCCTTTTTCCTTTTTCCTTTTTTCCTTTTTCCTTTTTCCTTTTTCCTTTTTTTCCTTTTTCCTTTTTCCTTTCCTTTTCCTTTTTCCATATCCCTTCCCTTTTCCTTTCCTTTCCCTTCCCCTTTCCCTTTCTTTTTCGCTTTCCTTTTCCCTTCTCCCTTCCCTTCCCCTTTCTTTCCCTTTTCCCTTCCCTTTTCCCTTCCCTTTTTCCCTTTTCCCTTCCTTTTTCCCTTCCCCCTTCCCTTTTTCCTTCTCTTTCCCTCCCTTCCCTTCCCTTCCCAAACCTTCCCTTCCCTTCCCAAACCTTCCCTTCCCAAACCTTCCCTTCACTTCCCTTCCCTTCCCAAACCTTCCCAAACTTTCCCTTCCCAAACCTTCCCAAACCTTCCCTTCTCAAACCTTCCCAAACCTTCCCTTTCCAAACCTTCCCTTTTCCCTTCCTTTTCTTCTTTCCCCTTCCCCCTTTTTCCCTTTTCCCTTCCCTCCTGCCCAAACCCCCTGACTTCCCCAGCCGCTGACACTTTAAATTAAGATTTCCGGCGGGCGCCCGAGGGCTGATTTAACGAGACACTCGTTGTGTGTCATTTAATAAACCCCAATTGTGCGCTGGAACTTCAGTGCCGAGCGGGAGCAGCGCCGTGACAGCCCCAGCTCAGGCCAACCTGCTTTCCCTCAGCCAGTGGGGCTCTTGTCACCCCTCAGCAGTTGTTTCACACACAGTGAACTCCTGCCTGCCCCAGCAGAGCTCCACTGCCTAAGGATTCCACTAAAATATTCCCACCCCTGTTTTCCAAACCATTCCCCACCCTGTTTTCTAAACCATTCCCATCCCTGTTCTCTAAACCATTCCCAGTTGTGATTTCCAAACCATTCCCACCCCTGTTTTCTAGACCATTCCCCATCCTGTTTTCTAAACCATTCCCACCCCTGTTTTCTAAACCATTCCCATCCCTGTTCTCTAAACCATTCCCAGTTGTGATTTCCAAACCATTCCCACCCATTTTCTAGACCATTCCCCACCCTGTTTTCTAAACCATTCCCTCTCCTGTTTTCTAAACCATTCCCATCCCTGTTCTCTAAACCGTTCCCAGTCGTGATTTCCAAACCATTCCCCACCCTGTTTTCCAAACCATTCCCCGTCCTGTTTTCCAAACCATTCCCCATCCTGTTTTCTAAACCATTCCCACCCCTGTTTTCCAAACCATTCCCACTCACGTTTCCTAAACCATTCCCACCCCTGTTTTCCAAACCATTCCCACTCACGTTTCCTAAACCATTCCCACTCCTGTTCTCTCAACCATCCCTAGTTGTAATTTCCAAACCATTCCCCATCCTGTTTCCTAAACCATTCCCACTCCTTGGTTCTAAACCATTCCCACTCATGTTTCCTAAACCATTCCCACTCATGTTTCCTAAACCATCCCCACCCCTGTTCTCTAAACCATTCCCACTGTGATTTCTAAACCATTCCCACCCCTGTTCTCTAAACCATTCCCCATCCTATTTTCTAAACCATTCCCACCCCTGTTTTCTAAACCATTCCCCCTCCTGTTTCCTAAACCATCCCTGTTTTGTTTTCTAAACCATTCCCCCTCCTGTTTCCTGAACCATCCCTGTTTGTGCTTTCTGAACCATCCCCACCCCAGTTTTGTAAACCAGAAGGAAGCTGTAGTTGTGTCCGGGAGCCTGAAGGGCTTTGCCCGGGTGTGTCTGGGGTTTCTATGGAAGGAGGAAATTATGGAATCATAAAATGGTTTGGGTTGGAAGGGACCTCAAAGCCAATCCAGTCCCACCCCCTGCCATGGGCAGGGACACCTCGCACTGTCCCCAAACCCTGTCCAGCCTGGCCTTGGACACTTCTCTCCCACAGATTCTCTGCCCAAACTGTGCCAGGGCCTGCCCACCCTCACAAGGAGGAATTTTTCCCCAGTATCCAACCTAAACCTCCTCTTTTTCACTTTGAAGGCATTCCCAAGAGCTGAGTGCTCCTTCACTGTCCATGTCTGGGGAATTTTTGGAAGGAATTAATTAATAATTCTAATTCCTCCATTTTAGCTACAGCACCTTTGACCCTTTTTTCATTCTTAGGGTTAGACCAGCCTTGGTTTCTGCTCTCTTGGCTCTACAGGGAAAGAGATTCAGGGATCTGGTACTTCCCTCCTCTTTTTTTTTCTTCTGGATTTCCTTTTTTGGGGGTGGGCTTAGGAAGAGACTCAGGTCCAAGGGGAGAAGCTCAGTCCCCACATTTGGACTATCCAGGGCTTTGGGGGCTTTGTTCCTTTCTGTGTGCAGGTTTTCTTGTGCACTGACACAAATAAATAGCAGAGGAAAGGGCTTTGTTACCAATGGCCAAGCCCTGGTTTGTACCTGCCCCTCCCTCACCCTGCAGCAGAAAGGAAAACTGGGATCATTATGGGTTGGTGGGATATTTTGAAAGAGCAAAATGTTTCATTCCATTCAACAATCCCTGCAGAATTTATTTTTCTCTCTTTATAAACAAAGGGAGAAAAAGATTGCAACCAGATATTTTATTTTCCTTATTATTTTTGTCCCACATTGCAGTGGTTTTACTTCATTTTGATCTTTGGTATTTGCATTTGCTCCCCTCACCCACTTCCATCCCATTTTCATTTCTGCCATTTGAAAAAGCTTTCTTTCATCTCAAAGAAAATATTGTTTATCTTTCCCATGACATTTATTCATCACCTGCTGCCCCTTTGTAAACCTTTCACAGAAGGATATGTAATATAATGCAAAGCTTAGTTGTGTTTTCTTTATTGCTGGCTCTGTGTTTAAAGGTGGAAACTCAACAGTTTCCATTCTCAGCTCCTCCTCTCTGTCACATTTTCGTGTGTGACAGTGAAACAGAGCTGACAAAACTGTCCCCACCTTTATAAAACTTCCTTAGACCTTCCAGGGAAACCCCATAAATACATCAAACCATCCCATGGCACTGATGGGTTGAAGTTCTCATTATTGTGCTTAACTTATTACAAAGTTGGCTGGAATGGGAACATCAGCCCTGGATTTGGGATTCCCAGATTTCTGCTCCCCAATAAATTCCTGCACCAACTCGAGTTTTAGCCTTTATTGGGCTAATTTTTCCAGAGGTGAGAGGTGACAGCCCTGCTGTGTTTGATACATTAGAGAAGGCCACAGAAATCTTAGGAAAAGGGAGAATATTGTAAAAAATAAGGCAGATTTCTGCTTTTTCTGTAGGTGTGGCTTTGTCCTGCTGTTTTCCTGGGGGTGGGAGGGGAGTGCTCATCCCTGGGGGTGGGAGGGGAATGCTCATCCCTGGGGATGCTCAGCTCTCCCTGGAGTTCAGGAGTTGCTCCCTGATGGAGAAGATTCTTGTGTGTGTGTGGACAGAACGTTTCCCTTTCCACAGAATGACCAGGGGAGAATTAATTAATAGAGGTGGGGGCTTTATTACCCCTGACCCAAAGGCACCCACAGGGTTGAGGCTCCAGTTGGGACATACATTAGCTCCACTTTTCCTTAATCTTGCAGTTTTCCCGACTGTCTCCTGGTGGGGCAGGGACAGGAGGAGACAGGACAGATTTCCTGAGGATCCCTTTGGTGCCAACACTGCCACACTGGTGTGACCAGGGGCGAGGTGTGAATCAAACCCAGGCAGGGCTCTGGTTTGGGGGGTCCAGCCCTTCTGTGCTTTGCCCTTTCCCCAAACTTCCCACCCAAGTGATGATTCCCCCCCGAGCTGGAGGGTGCAGAGTGTGCCCAGGGCAGCCAAAACCCGGGATATGGGGATGGGCAGGCAGGAGATACCCACGGAGGTGGCAGCTGAAACCCGGGATGTGGGGATGGGCAGCCAGGAAATACCCACGGAGGTGGCAGCTGAAACCTGGGATATGGGGATGGGCAGGCAGGAGATACCCACGGAGGTGGCAGCTGAAACCCGGGATATGGGGATGGGCATCCAGGAGATGCCCACGAAGGTGGCAGCTGAAACCTGGGATATGGGGATGGGCAGGCAGGAGATACCCACGGAGCTGGCAGCTGAAACCCAGGATGTGGGGATGGGCAGCTCGGAGGTACCCACGGAGGTGGCAGCTGAAACCCGGGATATGGGGATGGGCAGCCAGGAAATACCCACGGAGGTGGCAGCTGAAACCTGGGATACAGGGATGGGCAGCTCGGTGGCAGCTGAAACCCGGGATAAGGGGATGGGCATCCAGGAGATGCCCACGAAGGTGGCAGCTGAAACCCGGGATATGGGGATGGGCAAGCAGGAAATACCCACGGAGGTGGCAGCTGAAACGCAGGATATGGGGATGGGCAGCCCGGAGGTACCCACGGAGGTGGCAGCTGAAACCCGGGATGTGGGGATGGGCAGCTCGGAGGTACCCACGGAGGTGTCAGCGCTGCCGGGACTTAACGCGTTGTGAGATGTGGCAGCTTGTTTGCCACGGGTGTTAACGAGCCTCTGCTGTGCCCTGATTGTCACTGCCCAGTCCCTGCCACAGCCAATCTGTGTCCCAATCGCCATCGATTAACAAGAAACCCTTCGGCTCCCCCTCCCCGGCACAGACACCCACCCCGAAGCCCGGGATAAAGAGGCAAGAGCCCCCCCAGCCTCGACCCTCTCCCCCCTTCCCTTCCCACTAACTCAGCGCAACCAATTAGGCATCTGACACCCGTACGGGCTGACAAATTGTTTCTGTCATCTGCTTTCTGTCTTTCATTAAACGGGAGGCAGAGGGGGGGAATTGGGGAGGGAGGGGGGAGGGAGATGTGATCTCCCATGCTTAGCGAGGCCAGATACATTAATTACAAAACGGCCATTTGCAGCATGAAAATGCATTAATTAAATTTATGCAATCATTATCTTTAAATAGTCATATCTTTAAAATAATCAGCCCTTCCTGAGTCTTCCCTCTCCTCCGCTAAGTAGCTCTAATCCCCTTCCCACCATTTATCTCGGGATCAGCAGTGGTTTGTGTGCTTTTAAACTTCTTCGTGCAGGAGATGCCTCAAAAACTCTGCTCCAGTAAGAGAAGGGGGTGACACCTTCACTCTTGCCCTTGGCATTGCAGAGAGGGGCACGACTCAGCAAGGCAGAGGATTTGCCATTTTTTGGAGATATTTTCACAAAAGAGAGTTCTGAGCTCAGCCTGGAGTTGGGGGGTTAATTAATAAAGTGCTTGCATTGGTACAGGAGGGCAAGGGATGTGCTGGATCACAGCCCTGCTCAGGGAATGTGTTGCTGTTTTCCTTTGGAAGAGCTTTCATTTTAATGAGACAGGACCCTTCCCTTTGGCACAGACACAGCTTTGCCAGCAGACAGCTCTCTTTTTGTTCTCAAAAATCACTTAGTTCGAGGAGTCAACGATGTTCAAGAGAAAAGCAAGGTTTTAAAAACAGCCATTTTGCTGCTCTGCTGCTCAGAAATCCCTTCTGGGTGGCTTCGTGTCGTAATTCTCAAAGGTATTTTATTTTGGAAGAGCTCCACACATGGCCAAAATCAAATAGTGCCAGACAAACAAAAAGAAAAGCAGTTAATGTCGGGTTAGCCCAGGAGCTGCTGCTTTTCTACTTTCTTGTTCAAAGGCTTCCCCCGTTTGTGATGACTACACAAGTAATCGCTGCAAACTTAGCAGAGCCCAGGTCCGGGAGAGCCAAAACACCCAGGCAAGAATTAATCTCATCCCCTGCTTAAGTAAGCACCTCTAACACCACAGGAAAACTCCAGCCCAAATAGCTTTTCAAGAGCTGGAGGACTCAGGGAGGGATAGTGATCTAAACTCCAATCCTTCAGGGCTTTCTTATCACTCCTGGTTAAAGATTTTGTTCTGCTCTTTGTGTGCCTGCATCGTTTCTAATAAATCCTGGATGGGGTTTTTTCCCCCCTTCTGTAATTCCTAGTGGGGCAATTCCCAATTAGACAGGTGGTGTTTGGAGCCAAACCTTGGGTTGTGTTCAGAGTTATGGATTTGGGATTAGGGCCTGGTAGAATTTGGGGGTGGCTTTGATGGGGAGGGAATCCCGTTGGATTTCTCTCAACTGAGGGGCAGAAAGGAGCTCTGGGATTTCAGAAATGGAAGCAAACAGCAGCATGTCCTGCACAGAAAGTCCCCTCAACAGCCCAAGTGTCCTCAGCCTCCTCTTGGAGAAGTGATTGTGGAATTAGAAAGGAATTATAATGGAATTAGAATGGAATTAGAAACTGTTTGGATCCAGCACAGCACGAACAGTGCAAAGGTGATTACAGGGCTCGTTTTTCCCTGGACCATCTCTGAGAATGGACATTTCTGGAGAGAAAGGAAAACCTGACCATGGAGCAACACAGGGCAAGAGGTGGTTGAGTTGGGACATCTTAACTTTAACAATAACTGGTTAATAACTCCATCAAATCCAGTGTTTTCAGCAAGGATCCCCCTTTCTTCTCTCCTATTTCCTATTATTTTTTTATACACTGATGCCTCCACACCAATGGACTCTGCTCCTTGGTGGATGCAGCTCCATCATCCCTGATTTCTGATCCTGAGAGGGTTTGGAGGTTCATGTTGGGCAGAACCAACCAGCTCCTTGTCCTTAAACACCTCAGCGCTCCCGAGCAGCAGAGAGGAGTCCAGAGGGAGAGCACACAGCACCAGGCAGGGCTGGAAAAGGCGTTTCCCTGGATTCAGGAGCTGTGACGTTCCTGGGGTTGAGGAGAAAAAGAGATCCTGACTTTAAAAATTCATCCTCAGAAGAACCAAACCGACTCCGGGCGCTCCCAGCCAGGACCAGGATTTGGGGTTTCATCATTTGCTGGAAAGAGAAACCCACCCCTTAAAAAAGCACAGGGAGCTGGAGGAGCCACAAACCGAGGCGCTGGCGATGGGAAGCACTTGGGATTGTCCCTTTCTTCCATTCTTTTGCCAGCCCGAGTTCTTCAGTGTCTGGGGCGAGCGCTGCACTTGCTGAACTTATCAGGGTTATTTCATCTCCCCGTGACCTCTCCCTGTTTGCGCTGCCAACCCCGGAGGCATCGGCTGAGCTTAACTGGTGTATCTTACACTGCAGTTAAGCTGGACCTTAACTGATTACAGCCCTTGATTGATCAGAGAAAGGGAGGGGGGAAGAGAAAGACGAGTCCGAGGGCAGCTCCAGGACTATCAGCGCACGGAGCAGCCTCGCCCGGGGCTGGATGCGCCGCTCGGGGGCTCCTTTGTAGTGCGGCTCCTTTCACATTTATCGAGGCTCCCCCGCTCTCTGCCGAAAGAGAGAGAAAAGCGGGAGAGGGGGGGCATGGAGAGGACTCAAAGGATCCCAGGAAGGCTTGTTTGGAAGCAGAAAGTCAGCCCCAGCACTCCATTACCGGTGTCCGCGGGGGGCTGTGATAGCGCAGAGCGGCTTAGCTGAGAAACGGGGGGAAATCGGGATAAAACGAGCGAGGGGGGTGCAAGAGGAGACCTCTCTGTGAATTTGGGCTCGGCTTTGTTCGCCTCCATTGCCGTGGGGCTGCTGAGAACAGGAATAAAAGGAGTTTCTAAAGCAGTTTTAATTTGCCGGGACCTGGTTGTGCTGCGCGGTCTCCCCTCCCTTCCTTCCCTCACATTCCAGGCGCAGATTTGGGGCTGATTTAGGAGGAAATTTGGGATGGGTTTGTTCATTTCTTGGTATTTTGCCTCAAAGCTTTTCATTCCCTTTGCCTTCAGCAGCTCTGAGAAGGCACAAACCCAGCCCGTTTCCAACCCCAAATCTAACCTGAGTCCTTCTGTCGGTTTTGGAAGAGCTGAAGGATTGGAAATGTCGGGAATTTTGGTTTTCCATGGTTGTGCCTTGCAGTTTTCTCACCCCAGGTGACTTTGTGAGTTCCAAAGATTCATATTCCTGCAATCAATACTCGGGGTAAAGTTGCCCAGAGATGTTCCATATTTCAACAGAGGCATTTTCTTGGGGAGACTTCCCAATTTATTCCCTCGACAGAGAAATGTAGCATTAAATATATTAAGGAAGGGAGTTTGCCTGGAAATCAGGAGGATGGAGTGGCTCAGTTTGGGAAACATTTGCCTTCTTTTGGTTGTTCTGTATAAAATACCTCGGCAATTCCGATTTAATCAGGCAAAGCCCTTGGTGCTTGGGTAACACCAGACCAACAATGGTGCTGATGGGTAGGAAAGCCCAAACTGCCCATTTTCAGGGCTCAGCTGTGCATGAAAACCAAAGCCCTTTGATAGTTTGGAGATGTCCAGGTGCTCGTGTGCCTTTGGGCTGGAGTTTCTCCTGCCTCTGGGAGGGATCAGCCCACGTGTCCTGAATTTCCTTGGCAGTGAAATCACTGCCTGTAGAACTGGGACCCTTTTGCCTCAACCACCCCACACTGGCACAGAATGTGGTTTGATTTCCTCTCTGGTTATCCAGCCTGTTAAAACCTGGTTTTCCACCTGCTTTTCTCTCAGGGACAGCAGAGTTTGGTGCCCTGATACCAGGGATAGCAGCTCCTGGGTTTGGATCAAGCAGTTTTATTGTAATTCCCACTCACTCCACCCTTCCCCTCCAAATTCCACTTCTCCCACAGGATTTCTCAGAGCCCTTATTTTGGATGTATGACCCCTTGGAGCTTCTGGTTCCCACTGCCAGAAGATCCCACTCCTCTTTCCCACACCATCCACACTTAGGCTGTTCCTCTCACCCCTCTAGTTGAGACCTCCCCGTTCTTTTGTACAGCTTAGAAACTTTTCTGTAGACCTTCTCCATAATTTGTACATCTCTACAGAAGCAGGGTGCCCAAAACAAGATGCAGTGCTCCAGGTGGAACCTCACCATAGCCCTGAACAATCAGGTAATAACCTCCCACTGCCTTTTGTTCCCTTAATCCCCCTCCTTGTGCAGCCCACGTTGCTCTGCTTCGCTGCAGCTCTTCATCCCATCCCTGGCTCCATCCCACCCCCAGCACCTCCCCAAGTCCTCTCCATCCTGAGTGTGTGGCAGCTTTCCATCCATCAAGTGGAACAGGGTCATTTTAGGACACAACTGCTCATCTCCATCTCACCTGCTGCGTCCCAGCCCCCTCCCCTCCAGCCCTGGAACCTCCTGCAGAGGTTGGAAGTCACTGGAAGGTGTTGATGACATTTCTGGGGTTGTTGTTGGCTGCCAAAGTGTGTTTGTGACCCCTTTGAAGGGATCTGGTGTGATCTGTCCCAGGGGATGCAGGGAATGAAAGGATTCAAGGACAGTGGGTTCTGTTCCCAGCTTTCCATGTGTTTTCCAAGGGAATGTGGAAGGTTAAGGCAGGAAAGTGAGACATTCCCACTCTGGAGCAGGAGCCACATCAGCCCTGGAGTCCTTCCATGGCAGGAAGGACTTGTGGGAGCTCATCCACTGTTCTCTCCAGCACACACTGATGGAGGGATTATGAGGAATTGGGGAGATGAGGCAGAGGAGCATCAGGTTTCTTCAACTTTAATCCACACTAAACCAAAATTGAGAGTTAAGCCACATCCTCCTTTATGGCCCTGTGAACCAGGACCATGCTTGGAGTCAGTGATGGCAGATTGATGTGTCACAGCATCATTAAGGCTGCAAAAATCTCCCAAATCATCAAGCCCAACCTTTGACCAAACACCACAAAAACCACATCATGAAGTGTCAGTTTGTTCCAAAATTTGGTTGGAAGTGACGTGAGATGGAAGGGACTGAATTGCCCAAATCAGGCATTTTCTGGGTGGGAATCACTGTCTGAATCCTTGGCCACAGCAAATTGAGTGGGTGCACTTACTGGTTGGGTTTGGAATGTTGGGATACAACTCAGCTGGGCCTGGTGATTTAGAAAATATTCAAAATTAATTGCTTGGGTTTGTGAGTGCAGTGTTAGTGATTGCTACATAAGTCATTTTAGTCCTACCTAGGGGCATATTTGCATTTATTTATCCTCCTTTCAAGTGAAGATCTTTGGGGAAACTGTATTTATCTCCTCCTAACTCTTTCTTCAGCTTTCAGTAGTCCCACAGTCACCTCTTCATTTTGTTTCCAGTTAATGTATGTATGGAATAATCAACTCTTCCTCTTCCCACCAAGTGGAAATGAATCCACAGAGATCAAAAAGCTCTGAGATGAGGAAGGGTTGCCTTTTGTGAGGGAGGGGGAGGAGATGGGCTAAACAGGCTGCAAAAGAAAGATGGCAAAGATTAAGCTGGGACTTGACCAAGTAGCTAAAACCAGTTCTGGAGGGCAGGGCGTGACTGACCTGAGGTGAAGCTGAACCAGCCACAAATGGCAGAGCCCAAGCCCTTGTGGAGAATCCTGACCTTGGTTGGTGTCCTTGGTAAATCCCTGGGATCCAGCACATTTCCCAGCACAGGCCCCTGGCAGACTCCCCATTCCTGAGGAACTGGTGCAAGTTGTAACACCAGAAAAGCTGACACAAAGAGATGTTTCAGCCTCACCTCTCACAGCAGAGAATTTCCCAGTGCTTTTGGTCTGGTGCAGCATCAAATCATCCACTGACCACATTTCCAGCCTTTCTCAGAGAGGGAGCATTTCTGCCCTTTCCTAGGAAAACCTTCCTCTGGTTTTCCCTTGTGATTTTCTGCCTGGAATCCAGGCTGAAATCCTTTGGGATCCTGTGGAGTTTCCACCCTCAGCTCGTCCCATCCTCCCTTTATTCCGAGCTCAGCCAAGCTCAGCAGTTTCTAAAAGCAGCATTTCCCCAAGGCAGCCTCTGCTTTTGGATGCTCTGCTCTGTGTCCAATCGAGTGGCCAGAAGTGGAGACCCCCCAGCATGGAGGGGCACTCTGGAGGATGCTGCTGGCAGGCAGGTCCTGCCTCCCCAGGGTGGGGTTTGCTGGAGTTTGGTCTCCTCACAGCACCTTCCTGCTCATGGGGCAGTGCAGGACCACGGGGTGCCCACATAAACCAGAGCCTGATGTCTCCATCAGCTGAATAAAGGCAGGGAAGGAGATTTAGAGGGACTCAGGATGTCCCAGAGAGCTCCTGACCACAGAAACCACCCAGGTGCCCCAGCCAGGTGTGCTGGGGCAAGGTTTGGGCTCCAAACTTCTCTGCTCCCTCCCCATGATCCCACACCCTTCCCTCTCGGTGTGTTATCTCTCCCCATCACTTGTGTGCCCCTCAAGCCCCTCCTGCCCCCCCCACCACACCCAAGTGTCCCCCCCCAACCTCAAATGTGGGGCCTGATTGCACAGATTGAAGGTCCTAATTGCACTTCCCTTTCCAAAGCTGCCTTGGTTTATCATAAAGGGTGCACATTTCCCCTGCTGCAGTTTCCTCGGCCAGAGGCCCTGAGGGCCAGCTCAGAAATGGAGGGAATTAATTACATTTTTTAAACTCCCCTTCTTTTAAAGTAGGGGAGAGAGTGATGAAACGTCCCGGGGGGGAGCGGGGGGAGCTGCAGAGAGGAGGGTGGGGAGGCAGCAGCAGCAGGAGGTGAGGGGGGAGCTGCTTCTTTCAGCCAGGAGGGTCTTTGTGCATTAACCTTGGTCTCCCCGACCCATCAGGACCCCAACCTTGCTCTTCCCGTGACAAATGACCTCTGGAAAGGCAAGAAATGAGGCTGAAGGCTCCTGGCACCGTGGCTGTCATTGAGTCAGCCCAAAGTGTGAGCCTGTGACTGATGTGGGACAAGAGCAAAGGGAAAGGGAGAGACAAGTGAGGAGAGGGAGGGGAAAGGGAAGGCTGCCACTCACAGAGATGGACAGGGAGCAGATTCCCCTCCAGATAAAGCCTTGCAGATGTGAAGAGGGTATTGATTTTTAGTTAGTGATGATAATGCACCAAGAAGTAATAAATTATAAGAAAGCAAGGTCAAAAAGAAGAAGTAAAAGGACTTTGCATTCTTGAGGAGGGGATTTCTCCAGATGCCTCACACTTCCCTAAGTTCAAAAGTTGGCTGGAAAATGAGTTTATTCAGCTGAAACAAGAAGGCAGACAACGAGGCCTGCTGAGGCTGCAGGGTTTGTGCAGGGTTATCTGTGCTGGGTGCCCACGTGGCAAAGAGGGAATAGAAATCTCTGGTTATTCCTGACACCTTCATGTCCTGGGGTGGACAAGGTCAGATGCCACTCTCTGATAAACTTGTGCAAATTCTTGGGGGAGCTCAGCCCTAAATTGCTCTCAGAGTGCCTGGAAAAGGCAGATCCTTCCCATGGTTGGTGTTGCTGGAGAGGAATCCGAGGTTTTGGGGGCTCCAGGCTCAGCTGAGCCCCAGAGCCCCTGCCAGGGCTCACCAGAACCTCTTGGCCACCCACACCCATGGGAGCTCTCAGTAGGAGCATCTCCAGCCTTTGGTCCATTCAGCACCCAGGAATCCCCTGAGGAACTCCTGGTATCCTCCAGTGTCACCCTGGGTTTCCAGAGGGAAATTCAGCCTGTCTTTTACAGCAAGAGGGCTTGGGATGGGATGAATTGTCCTTCAGGAGTGTCAGTCTCTCTGTAGAGGGATTCTGGAGGATTAGAGACCAGAACTTCACATGACTGAGGTCAGTTGAGTTGAGCCCGAGCTGGAGTGACTTGCACAAGCCCTTGTGAGTCAGTGGGGATTAGAAATCAGTCCTGATTCCGACTGATTAAAGCCAATTACTTTTTTTTTTTTAGCAGGATTTGTGCAAGTGTCTCCTCCGGTCCCTGAATCTGAAGAGTGTGAATCTGGGTTTCATTTACCAGCATTGCTTTACATCCCCTTCCTTTTTAAAAGGGCCTTAGAGGAAGTGTTAATGTGACTTCTGCTTGCTCCAAGAGCCTTTTATTTTCTTGGAGTAATGTGAAGCAGCTGAGACTCTTTTGGGGAGATGGCCAGGAGGGAGAGGACAAGAAATCCTTCTGCTCTGTGAGTGATTCCAGTTGCCCTTCATTTTACAGTGCACAAAATCTTTCCTGCACCTGCAGGGCTTGGCAGGGCAGGCAGCACATCCCCAGCCAGGCAGCACTTCCAGACCTGGACAGCTCAGGAATGGAAAGGAAAACCAGCCTGGCTTTGCTCTGTCTGAACTGGAGCTTTCCAAAACAAGAACTCATCACTCATCCATCTGTGTTTTCGTGCATGTTTATTGTTCTGAACATCTGATTCTGCTTGTGAATGAAAGGAAATCACGTCTGGTGGCTGCTGTGGGTCCTGCAGATCCATCAGGGCAGGGTGTGACACCCCCAGCCAAGGGGATGATGCCAAAGCTTGAGCTCTGCCTGCAGTCGCTGGATGGAGGGGCTTGGTGGCTGAGCCAGATCAAAGTCCATGACCCGGCTTTAGGGGAAGGCCACAAATAACTCAGCAGTGCAAAACCTGCCTCGAGGCTGCACTTCCATGCTTTGCCCACTGCTCAAGCCCTGAGGCAGAGAAGTTTCTGTTACACCCTCCCAGGAAAGCAGGACAGCCCTGTTCGGGTATTCATCCACTCTCTCGCATATTTAAATGCAATTCCCTTTCTTCACCCCCCACTCTTTGGGCTGTCGTGGGGCAGGGAGTTCCACGGGCCCGTTTTGGCACAGAGACTGAACATCTTCATCCAGACACCTCGAGGCTTAATCACTGTGATTAGCTGTGCCTGGAGGGGCTGGAGAGCTGGAGGTGATTTGGGCTCTGTCTAAGCCCGCGATGGAGAGACAGCTAAGCCAGATTTAACTCTTGAGGAGCGGCAGCAAACTCAGCTCAGTGCGGGCTGAAAGCCCTGAAGGAGGGGAGAGGGCAAATGAACTCTGTGCTGCTTTTACTTACCTCCTTCAAAGCTCGTTCCTGTGTCTCTGTTCCAGCTGTGGTCGGGGTTAGATTGATTTTCCAGGCTTTTTAACTCCCCCCTCCCCTCTGCCTCCCCCTCCGCGGGGCTCCAACCACCCCTGCTCCCGAATCCCCCTCCCCGACAAATGCCTGGGAAGCGTCGGGGGTTTGACATCAAGGCAAAGCATCTTTGCGGGACTCCCGAGCCCTTCCGGGGGGAGGAGAAGCTTTAGAAAGCAAAGGCCAGGGTGGAGCTGGTCATTCAGCCCCGCTCGGGCGGAGGGTGGGGAAGGTGAGCGGGGAGGGGACACTCGGCTCGCTCCATTCAACCCCTCCGTGCCCTTCCCCAGGATGCACAAAAGCTCCGCAGGCCGCTGCTGGCCGCATAAAGGGCTCATTTTACCACTTGCCAGGCTCCAAATATTTCCAATTTGCCCCTTTAATTGATGTCAATAAGGTTATGCTAAATTCGGAGATTTGGAACCGCTCGGCATCTGAGAGCAGGGCGGGTCTCCCCGAGGTGACTGTGCCCTGTCTGTCCCCCCGAGGTGACTGCGCCCTGTCCCCCCGCCTGTCCCCTGTCCCCCCGAGGTGCCTGTGCCCTGTCCCCCCGCCTGTCCCCTGTCCCCCCGAGGTGCCTGTGCCCTGTCTGTCCCCCCGAGGTGACTGTCCTCTGTCCCCCCGTCTGTCCCCTGTCCCCCTGAGGTGCCTGTGCCCTGTCCCCCCGTCTGTCCCCTGTCCCCCTGAGGTGCCTGTGCCCTGTCCCCCCGTCTGTCCCCTGTCC
>JAWWLZ010000054.1:1173097-1191588 GCA_035041345.1 Poliocrania exsul | reverse complement strand
GCCTCTCCCTTCACCTGGAACCTGCCTCTCCCTTCACCTGGAACCTGCCTCTCCCTTCACCTGGAACCTGCCTCTCCTTCCCCTGGAACCTGCCTCTCCCTTACCTGGAACTTGTATCCCTCCCTGCAGATGCAGCAGGTCAGACCTGGCTCCTCTATCAGCTCCTCCATCTGTTTAAGCAGTGCAGTCTTGGTCACCACCTGACCCTTTTCATTTGTCTGGAAGAGAGAAAAGCTTGAGCAGGTTAAAAAGCACCATCATCCCCCCTGGAACTGGAATCCCACCTGGAACTGGACTCCCACCCCATGTTTACTCTCCCAGGCCAACTGGCAGCCTGAGCCCTGCGATACTTGTCACTAAATCTTGTCACACAGTTCCCTGTGTGGCAGTTTCAGCAGGACAGAAAGAAAAGGCCGTGGGCTCCTCAGTGCCACAGACATTACCGTCATGCCCAGGGTGCCCAGGGCCTTCTGCCTCATGGCCATGGCCATTCTCTTCTTCTCTGCTCGAGTCTCCTTGCGGGCAGCGTCGATCTTCTTGTTCACCTCGGGGTGCTCCCTCAGTGCCTCCAGCAGGTTCTCTGCCAACGTCCCGATGCCCTCATCACTGGAAACCTGCTCCAGCTTGTGCAGGTTGGTGATGGAGTCTGTTCCTATTAGCACCTAAAAGGGATGGAAACACAGCACTCAGTTCAGGGAAATGGTGCAGGGGGTGGTGGCTGTCCCCTCTAACCCCACTGTGATGGCTGGGCACCAGCACTGAGCTGCAACAACCTTTGCCAAGTGTCTTCCTTCCTTTTTCGTGCTCCTACATTATGGACCTGAGTCCTAAAGCTGTGTCTGAGACTGGGGCAATTTGCCTCTCCACTGGCTGTTACTGAGACCTCAGATGGGGATGTTGGATAAAACATTAATTTTGTGGTCAGACATTGTGTTGGTGTCTTAAAATAACAAACAGGCCCCTAGAAGCTCATCAACACTATGTAGTTCAGAGCCCTGAATTACCTTCTCTTCACACTGGTGTGTAAATCTCACACCATACAGAGCATGAGGAAACACTGAAGGCAAAATCTCTACCTCTTCCAGCCCAGCAGAGGATACCTGAAGCTGGTGTGTCTCTCCAAGCTCAGCAAAAATCAGTGCAGGATCAAATCCCACAGAATGAATGCCCAGCTACAGCCACCAAAGCAGTGCCCAAGGCAGCCCCAGCCCCTCTGCCTCCAGCAGGGCCTCACCTGCGTTGCCGGGTGCTGCGTCGCGAGGCCTCGGAGCAGGCGCAGGATGAAGGGAAGAGCAGGGCGAGACAAGAACTTCTTCCATATGTCTGCATCCAAACTGCTCAGAAAACAAGAGGCAGCAGCTGAAGGGCAGTCACCACTCCCAAAAGGGGCCTGGCAGCCACCCAGCAGCAGAGGCTGCAGGAAAGACAAGCCGCTCTCCCCTTGTGTCCCTCCTCTGCTAATGAATGAAGTGACATTCCCACTCCCACCCCTGCTGTGCACACTGAGAGACACTGTTAGCTCTGAGCTCTGGGATTTATGGGCACGAGCTGGGCCTCACAGCAAAGGCTCTGGGACATGCAATAGGAGGGAACAGGCAGGAAACACAAATCCTGTGATATCAAAGGAGGGAACAGGCAGGAAACACAAGTCCTGTGATACCCAAGGAATCCGTTCAGAATATCAGCACTGTGATATCCAAGAATCAGGGTATCAAATGGGAAGATTTCAGCCTTTTTGGCCCACCCCTGTATGTGCCCTGTCTCACCAGCCCCTCTGCATCACAGCTGTTCAGCTCTAAATGTGGATTTATTAACAGCTTGCTTGGAAGATTGTGGTGGTGGAATGAGAAAAGCACATTCAGGACAGTCACATGCAGGAATCACACCCATTAGTAGTGACTCTTACTTCTTTGCACTGGGAATGTGCTTCTTCATGTAATCCAGGGCATTCTGTGTGATTCCCTTCTGCAGGATGAGATCCTTCAGCTGATGGCCATTGCTGTTGTTCTTTATTCCTGCTGCTATTTTACAGAAGCAGTCCAGGAAAACTTTATCATCTCCACTGTGCTCCTCATCATACCTGAAAGGAGAGAAGGAACAGTAACCTGGGGGCTCCTCCAAAATCTCTGCCTGTAATTCTCAGCACATTATTGCTGAATGATGTACTCACTCCAGCTCAGAGACTCAGAAAAGCTACTCAGACCTCTGTCACCTCAGAATATATCCTCAAGACCTATTCCTCAGGCTAAAGCTCACGTATTTCTTATAAAAATGGCTTAGAAGTGAGATAGAAAATGAAGCTTAATGCACCAGGAACCTTTGAAGCTTTGCATCACACTGAAATAAGAATCAATGAGAAAAAACACAGGGACAGACATGCCAGGACAACTGATTTCAGGTGTTTTTAGCTGAACTGTGAACAACTTACTTGTCAAAGTTACAGTAGGGCTTGAAGCGATCCACCAGGATCTGCATTTTCTCCAGCTCCCCGAAGGACAGGTAGGGGATGATGCGCAGCAGCCCCTGCAGGACACTCAGGTTGGAGCGCACAAAAGTGCTGTTGATCTGGTCCAGCAGCATCACCAGCTGGTCCTTGTCCCCTGTGAGGAGGAGGTTGCCCTGTGAAGGAAGGGAGAGGAGGAATAAATGTGCAACCTTCAATGAAATGCTCACTCCACTAGCTGGGAGGCTATTCCAGTTTTGAAGGATTAGAGGTCTAGTCCCTGAGAAAGGCTGGGAAACTAGTCCAGTTTTGAAGGAATAGATGTCTATTCCCTGAGAAAGGCTGGGAGACTGTGCCAGTTTTGAAGGATTAGAGGTCTAGTCCCTGATGAAGAACAAAACCCAGCCTCATTCCCAAAGATCTTGTGGAAAGGCTCTATGAACCCCTCCAGCTGACACCTGACTTATTCCGCCTACTGTTAAAGCATTTTCCAATCAAAAAGTCTAATAATTCCAACCCAAAGGACATCAGATTCCCATCCACCCATAGTTTCAAAAGATGAGTGAGAAACTCTTCTTGTTCTCACTCTTAGCTGAGATACAGTTTTATCCTCAATTAGCTGGAAAATCAATCACGTTTTTAACACATCCGAAAACACACCAAAAACCACGGCCAAGCTGTGTCTTTTCTTGTCTGTCCCTGGCCTGGGGCCCAAAGCAGCAGGAAGGGATCCAAGCAGTGCCTAACAACGCCCACCCCAACTGTGCAAGACTCAGCCTAAAGAAGCCTCACAGAGCTTTTGGTTCAGGGCACTCCTGTGCCCCTCCTCCAAGGCCTGCTCAGACATGCCAGTGTTGTAACCAGGCTTGGAGTCCCTGCTAACACTCCTCTCCAGCTCCTCAAGCTCAGCATCCCTGTAATCAAAGTGCTTGCAAGCCTTGAATCCATGTCAACATTCCCAGTGGTGCACAGAGCCCTGGGCACTCACCTTGTCCTCACTCAGGGGTTCTGCGTTGGATTCATCCAGAATGATCTCCATGATGCTGAGCACCTGCTCTGCCACCGCTGCTCCTCCACTGTCCTTGCTCTCCTGCTCAGCCACCAGAGCCTGGAGAAGATGGGAACAGTTAGAAAACATCCCCAGTAAGTGGTTTAAGATGGGAACAGGTAGTGGAGCACTCCCAGTAACTGGTTTAAGGTGAGAGCAGTTAGAGAACACCCCCAGTAACTGGTTTAAGATGAGAACAGTTACTGGAGCAGCAGCAGTAACTGGTTTAAGATGGGAGCACTGAGTGGAACACCAGCAGTAACTGGTTTAAGATGGGAACAGGTAGTGGAGCACTCCCAGTAACTGGTTTGAGATGGGAACAGGTAGTGGAGCATTGCCAGTAACTGGTTTAAGGTGGGAGCAGGTAGAGAACACCTCCAGTAACTGGTTTAAGATGGGAACAGGTAGTGGAGCACTCCCAGTAACTGGTTTAAGATGGCAGCAGGTAGTGGAGCACCAACAGTAACTGGTTTAACTGCCCCACACTCTCCCACTCACTGACAGATCAGGAATTCTAACACACCATCTGCAGTGCCAGCACAGCAATATTTCAGATCTCTTGTAGTTGTCATAATGGAGCATGACAGAAGTAGCTGAAATTCACTGGAGTCCATGGGAAAGAGTTTTTGGAATTCCAGGTTGTCCTTACCAAGTTCAGAGTTCCCAGCATGACATTCAAAGTGTTCATCTCTGGTTTGACCAACTGCTGACGGTTTATTTTCACCTTCACACAGTAACTGAACAGCTTTAACAGCACCTACAAAACATAGAAGGGATTCTCTGTGGTACCTTCAAAATGAGCAGGAGGATTTTGCTGAAAAGCACCCAACAGTACACCTGATTTCCAGACTTCTGGGGCAGAGTACAAGCCAGATTTTTACAGCAATATAAATCTTAGCACAGCTTTGGTTTTCGGGTAAGGCCAAGGCAGAAAACAATCACTAAGACAGGATTTAGCCCTACCAACTCCCCAGCATCTACACACCAAGTCCTTGTAAGGAATTGCTAACCAAGAGGAATGGGAGAGGGAAAGAAGGGATTTCTCAGGTTTTCATTCAATAATGAACTGAAATCTCTGCCCCCACTCAAGGCAGATTGTCTGAACTCCCCTGTGGCACTGGCACTGTGTAACTCCTGCCCCCCAGAGCAGAGGCTGTGACTCACAGTGAGGAGGTGCCGGCCTTGTTTGAAGTCCTTGATCCCAGTCAGTCTGTTGAGCATGCACTCCAGGCCTCCACATGGGGCCATGACCCCTGCCATCTTATACACTTCTTCCTCATCCTCCTCTTCATCTGCAGGACAGACACACATTGTGAGGAGGGGAAGCAACCACAACGTGACAAACAGCAAAGGAGTGAGGCAGAAAGGCAGAGCACAGCAGGACACATTGAGCAGCAGTTCAAGCCACTTCAGCTGTACTGAATTTGAAAAGAATTAAGAGCAGGAATATGAAGAAGGGCTGGGCAGAATGGTGCCTGTGCCATGCAAGTGTTGCCATCTGAAGGAAGGCTTTAAAACCTTGTTCAAATCCTCCCTCACTTTGGGAGAAGCAGGTAAGTGCAGTGAAAGCAGCGTCAATCAAGGCTAAGCTCACTGCTGTGAGGATAATAATGTCAGGGCTCTGCAGAGAACCTCAGATTTCAAATCTAATCCCAGCTTTCAGCAGACAAATGCATTACCAGTGGTGGAGTCGAGGGACTCGATGAATTCCTCCGTTGCATCCCCCAGTAACCCTCGCATGCGGTAGATGATCCTCATCGGCTCCCCCTGCAAGAGCAGAGCTTGGTATTAATTGCATCTCTCTGGGCACTTACAGACAAGTTTGATTCTCATTAGAGTGTGTAACAGACACCTCAGCCTCAGTTTTCCTTCGTGCTGTTTTGCCTGACACAGGGAAATCTTTCACTCCCTCATTCTTCCATCCCTGAGATGAATTAAAAACAACAGTAAGGGCACCTGCACAAACACCAGTAACTCATCCATTGGTCTGTCCAGCTTTTCTTGGCATTGTCAAGGCTGGTAATAAACAGTCTCTTCCTCTTCACATCTCCTCCAAATTTCCTTTGGCACCAGTGAAAGATGTAGCCAAGGAAAATGGGTTCATCTACAGAGAATCGCCTGCTTTCCATGGCAACCTTCCCTCTGAGGGTATTGTACAGCATACCTGGGAAATACAGGGAACAGGTACAGCCCAGGAAATGAAGCAGGACTGGCTTTTTGGGTGAATGTTTTCAGACAGATAAAATCTGCAGTGATGGAAAATGGAAGAGGAATAAAAGGCAATTTAACGAGCTTTCAGTAAGACAGTCCATCACTCAAACGATACAGCCAAACAAGCTGTGCTTTCACCCTGGGAAAGGACTAGTTTTCCAGATGCATTTCCAGCTGGAAACACTGACAGCATATCACTAAACTTTCCATTTTTAATCCATAGGTTTGAATAAAAAGCAGAAAAGAAAAATCCCAGATTTGGGAGCAGGAGACCTTGTGAGAGAAAACCTGTCAGCGAGTGCGTTAAGCCTAATGTGGAATAAGCAGAGCTTAATGTCACAGCAAGTACAGAACACAGGGAAAGCCCCGGGGGGAAGATCTGCTCAAAGGCCACGCTGGCGACCAGCAATTAACTCCACAGGGGCCCTGGTAAAACGGCAGATGAACAAAAAAAGCCACTGAGAGACAAGGGGAACAAAAAGGGGCCTGAGGTTGCGTTCCTTGTGCGTCTGTCGCTTCCCAGGGAACGGGAGCTGCGGCTCAGGGAGGGGCTCACAAAGGAAGGCAGAGCAAAGCTGTTCGTGCACAGCAATGCTGAGCAGAGCCTGCCTTTCAGCAGCGGGGCTGCATCCTGGGAGAGCTGCACTCGGCATCCCGCGGCAACAGCACCTCGCTGGGGCAGCACCGGGGGCGATTCCCAGCACTGAGCTGAGCAGAGTCCACACCTGAACTCACACAGTGACACCAGCACCCTGTCCCTGTCCCTAAAAACCATCACTGGCACAAGCTTTGGGCTTGGTTTGGCAGTACTGATATAATATAACTGAAATTTTACTGCAATAAACCCATACCCCGTTCACTAAAAATGGGCATTTTGTTTGAATTCCTCTCCACAAATGGCTCCAGGAAAACAGGTTTCAAAGGTGATTAGAACCCAGGAGGAAATGAGGGATGAACAAGACATGCTGAGCAATTCAGGGTGTTCTATGATCTCAAGTGCCTCTAAAAACATCTTGGTAATGGGCAAGATTCAGTGTGATGGTCTCAGTGGGAGTTTCTTTTAGAAAGGGAAGGGAAGAGCTTGTTTTGGGCCACATCCACCCCTGGAACAGGTTTGGTGGACTAGACCCTTGAGACTGTTGGGTCCATTTCTTCATGTGAAAAACACACAACACACACTCCAAGGAGAAAACTGGGAGGATGAATCTGTCAAGTGCTTGAGATCCCTGTGAAAATGTGAAAATCTGGAGAAACATTGGATGTTCTCTGCAGAAATAACTTGGGCTCATCTCTGAAGCACAGAGTGATGGAGCAATCTGGTGTCCCTGCCTGTACACACACAACAAACCCCCCTGTGCAGATGGAATGTGAAATGTGCTTTGAAAGGCAGTGACAGATCCAGCTCCTTCCCCAAAGGAATGTAAGGAATTTTGTTACCAGGAACAGTCACACACCTGACACACTACACAGCTCACCTGGGGCACCACTGTGTGTTTCCACATCCCTCCTGTTGTAGGACTGTGCACAATCCATCCTGACAGAGCACTGAAAGGTGCTGACCAATCATACCCAATAAATTATATGCCAAAAAATAAATCCTGACGTGTGGGACTTTGATTTTTTCCCCCCATTTTTTTGTTAGTATGAAGGACAGTGCCTTGTGCTGTTAACAAGTATAAAGGTAACACAAACCTCATTTGTGGGACACCACACCTTCTTGTAGACCTCAGCCACAGGCAGATCCAAACTGATGATCTTATTGTTCACCAAAAGCTTAAAAGGAATAAATAACAAGTCAGGAACAAGCCCAAATTGCATCACCCTCCTGGCAGTCACCAGGTGCCCAAAAATGGTGTCCTCACACAACTGTGCAAGAAATCCACGTGTGCATCCTCACCTCCATCCCACTGTCATCCTCCAGCAGAGCCACCAGGTCACAGTCCTGACAGATTTTGTTCTTGATGTCCCTCATGAGTGGCCCAATGCCAGGCTCGTTGCTGCTGTAGGGATTCCCTGGCATTCTGCCCTGTAAGAAGTCTTCCTGCTGGGGATCTTTCTCCAGAGTTACAAAGAACTCAGTGACTTCATTCTCTTCCTAAAGAACAGCAGCACAGACAGAGGCAATCAGTTTTTTCCTTAATCAGGCACCCATTCCTGCATTTTCATGGCAGCAAAGGGCAGGATGTCCCTAAACCTCCAGTCCTTCCTCCCTCTGCTGTACATTCCACACATGTGGCACTCAGAGGATATCCAGGATAATTCAGTAACCAAATTCCACAGCAAAAACCAGCACTGTTGGTTCTGGCAGAGCAGTGAACTTGAACAGTGACCCCTCAAATGGGATACACTGGGATACAGGTCTACACTGCTGATAGTAAATCATGACTGGAGACACTGTTGGTCTTGGCCAAAATGCCAGGAACTCAATCCAGGGTTGCTACAGGTGGTGATTCTCCCCCACTATCAGGAGATCCTGGAATATCATGCCCAGTTCTGGTGTCCCCAACGTAAGGAATGAACTGCTGGACAAGTCCAGAGGAGGTCAGGAAGTTGCTCAGGGAGCATCTCCCCTGAGGACACGCTGGGAGAGCTGGGGCTGTCCAGAATGGAGAGGAGAGGGTTGTGTGGAGACCTCACAGCATCTTCCAGGATCTCCAGGGGCTTACAAGGAAGCTGCAGGGGGACTGTTCATCAGGAACTGCAGTGACAGGGCAAGGGGGAGTGAGTTCAGACTAAAAGAGTGGAAATGTAGGTTAGATATTGGGAAGGAATCCTTCCCTGTGAGGGTGGGCAGGCCCTGGCACAGGCTGGGCAGAGAAGCTGTGGCTGCCCCGTCCCTGGAAGTGTCCAAGGCCAGGCTGGACAGGGCTTGGAGCAACCTGGGACAGTGGGAGGTGTCCCTGCCCATGGCAGGGGTGGCACTGGATGAGCTTTAAGGTCCCTCCAACCCAAACCACTCCATGACTGTACTGGAGCAGTGTGACTGTCAGTGCCCTCCAGCCCACACTCACAGGGTAGATGATGCTGCAGAGCCTCTCAAAGATGAACACTGGAGTCCTGTAGTCGTCGAGGCTGTAACGCTTGGCAGTCTCTATACACACTGCCATGAAGGCTTTGGTCTCAGATTCTGTGCCTGCCAGGAAAAGGAAGCATTAAAATGGACACAGGAGTCAGTTTGGTGGGTTGTGTTTAGACTCAGCACACACAGTAAATCCTTCTGCAATAAGCCCCACACTCTGGTGCTCTCTTCTTTTGTGAATCCATAAAAGATGAAAGGCTGTTTATTGGGATGGTTATTACTAAGGAAAGCCTTTGTGTGACTGGGCTGCAGTAAAACAGTCCCATAAAAAGGAGGCGGCTTAAATTCCTGAAAAATAAGACATGACTGGGAGTGTAATTTACCTTTTCTGTGCCAAAAGGAAATACTGGAAGCCATAAAGACCCCTCACCACAGTAAAGTTCTTTGTGGGGCTGTAACAATGTGCTTTTCCATTTTGGTTGACCCAAACTCTGGATTTATGGAACAGAGGTGGTTTTACCTGTTGTCATATCCTCCAGCATCTCCAGCAGCATGTCCTGGGTTTCATCAATGAGCTTTGTCCTCTGCACCACGAGCTTCCTCAGGCACAGGTACCCATTCAGGACAGTGCCCACGAGGCGGCTCTTGAAGTGCCTTTTGATGGATTCCACCTCCACAAAGGAGGACAGGAGACCTACAAAGCAGTGACAGCTCAGCAGGTGGCAGAGAATTGGGTTTGAATCCTCAATGTCATGGCAGCAAACAGGGCACAGTATCATAAAAATGGCTTGTCCCAACTCCCTGTGGTTTAAAGCTCACTCCAGTCAACCGAATGGTTGGAAGCAAAACCCTCAGCTTGGGAGAAGGGTCTGGGAAATTGTAACATGAGGAAGAATCGTTTTTGGAATGAGGAAAGGGTCTAAGGAGCTTTCTAAGTGCTCCATATAAAATTCTGCACACTCTGACACTTTTCTGTTTCAAGATATTTAAAAAGCAGATGATTGTCCCTCTCCTAACACTTAAATGAGCTTTGAGGATGTGCCAGGGCTGATCAGTGACATCACCCAATGGCCACTCCTGTAATAAAGCAAAGAATCAGCAAACACTGAGATTCTTTCCCATGACACACTGATCAACATGCTGCTTCTTGCAGGAAGCCAGGCTTTATGAATTACTCCACTAACATCTGAAGAATGTGGAAAGAGGATACAAAAAAGAATGACCTCGTTAATGAGGTATTTCCATCTCCAACAAATTTCCAAAGAAAGTATACACCCTTAGAGGATTAAAAACAAAAACTCCCACAGAAGAGGTAGGTAAAAAACAACAGGCAGCAATAAAGCAGCAGTGTTTACAATGGTCCCAGGGATTGTACTGGATAACAAAGTGAAATGATGAAGTTTGCTTGGTATGTTACCACAGTTCAACTAAAAACTCAACCTGACCACAAAAAATATGGAAAAAAATCCATTTAGAGATGAAGTGCTAAACTGATGGCAGAAATCCAGTGCTGACAATTGCAACACACTGAATCACATCTCTCTGAAATTCTGCTACATGTTGTTACAGAACAAGGATCACCCCATCCCTAATCCTGCTGCAGGACTCCTGCTGGTGCCATGAGTACCTGTGAGGCTCTTCAAGGCATATCCCTGCTGCAAATCAGTGCTGAGAGTGGCTTCCTCCAAGGCAAGTAAACGAGCAATTTCCTGAAAACAATTAACATTATTGTTAATTGAAATGAGGGCAAGAAACCTCGATGCCAGTAATGATTGGTGAGTGTCTAACAGAGGGTGCAAAGAAAGCCAGCACAGAAACAGAGCCAGCCACAGGGAAAGCAGAATTGCAACACAGCAGTGGGGAGGGAAGGGGGATAGGAGGGAAAACCACCCCAAATATCCTGCTCATTTTCTCCCTGCACCTCCCTACTATCACTGCTTGGCTCTGGTGGTCTCAGTGATGGACTCAAGGCCACCAGTGATATGGAGAATGTCACCTGCCTCTTTGGAGTGCACCAGGGATCCCCACAGGAAACTCCCACCACTCTGAACACTGCAAACTAAGTGTCTGCTTCTCCAGCAGGCTGTGATTCCCACTCCAGGAAAGGCAGCACATCTAATCCTCCCCTGTCTCCAAAGGCCCTGTCTCCAGCAGCTGCCACCTCAGACCTGCTGCCAGGAAGGGCAGCAATATTTATACCCCTCAGCAGAGCTGCCCCCAGAGCAGTTCATTAAAGTGCTGAGGGATTCTAAAGCTGGGGCCAAACCCACTGTGGCTCCTCCTGTTCAGAGACAACAGCACTGAGGTGTGAACTCCATAACCCTGGAGGGTCAGCAATGGGGCACTGAACAAAGGGATGGAGATTTTAAATCAAAAAAGCCAAACCAGCAGGTCATCTCCTCCACACAAGTCCATACCTTGGTGATGAGGCTGCCAATATAGGGCAGAACCCCTCTGGCTGCCAGGTAGACCTTCCAGTGGGCAGGTTTGATGAGTTTCTGGTACAGGGCCAGGTACTCAGCAGCACATTCACCAGCAATGCTCAGCTCATCCAGGTAGCTGGGAAAGAGAAACACAAGCTGACAACCACATCACAGTAACAAGGGGCATTCCAGCTTAAGGACATTGTGGGAAGCAAGAAAAAGCCTCCAGAAATCCATCCTCCCTGCTATCCTTGCCAACAGCATCACTGATACTCATTACTTGCTGGATAAACTGGTGTTTTGTCCCAAAAAGGAGTTCCCCAACTGTGCAACAGCATCAGCTGGGCTGAGTTATGTCACAGGATTTGGAGGAGAGTTCACCCTATTATTTTGCTGTCCAAGAGGCAGAGGAAATGTTGGCCAAACAGCTGAACAGTAGCTGCTTAATTCTGGAGAAAGTACAGAACCACAACAGCTTATTGCCAGGCAGCAAAAGTAAAAAAAAAGGTCTCCCTGTATCTACACCCTCCCAGCTAATTATGTTTTAAAAATCCAGCTCAAAAAGACCTGTGAACCTGAGGTATACAAGGGAGAAAAAAGCTGGAAGAAGGGAAGGATTCCTCTGGGAATTAGAGGAGACTAATCCTGGTGCAGACATACCTGGTGAGGAGATCCAGGACCTGCTGCTTGCGGCTGGGGATGGTGGCCAGGGCCTCCACGATGGTGCAGGCAGCCTGCCTGGCAGCCTGGGTGGCAGGGGTGAACAGCACCTGGCAAGGGCAGCAGAAACCACAGCTGTTGGATGTGCACACAGAAACCAGGCACACTTCATCAAAAAGGCTGCTTGGTGAGCTGGTGGCACTGTTTTCCTGTGCTTCAAACAGTGGACTGTACCACCAAAGTGTTTCAATAGTGCATTGTGGGGGTGATGTGCTGATCCACACACACACAAAGAAACCTTTTTGCCCAGGACCCTCCAAAATGGAGCTGGGTAGGCAGGGAGGAGCACTGTGGCAATGAGAGCTTCAGACTTTAAGGACATGGAGACCTGCAGAGCAGTGTTTGATGTAGTATTTTTAAGGGAAGAAAGCTGCAAAGCTGCCTTAGAATTAGAGGCAGTGAGTTACTATTGGGATCACCCTTTGTAGGGTGAAGGGGGTGCATTAATGACATCAGAAGAGCTCAGGCACAGCAGCATCAGAAGGCTTGATCAGAAGGCTTACAACTAAGAATTTATTTTTAGTTACAGCTACACTTTTTATATACTCTTTTATCACAGACTATTCTGAGTTGGAAGGACCCACAAGGATCATCGAGTCCAACTCTCAAGTCAATGGCCCACACAGGGACCTTGGCATTATTACAACCAAGTTTTAACCAGCTGAGCTCATCTCAGGGTCCAATATGTCATGACACTATTGGTTAGTCAGTTCACCCAACATACATGGAAACATCCTACTGGTTACAAGGTATGCCATGTCTACAGGTGGCTCTCTGCTCCTTAAGGGTGCACTCATTAATTATCTCAAACCTGAGGAGATCAACACACTCACTGTCTTCCCTCCCCAAGTTACAGCCTCCCCAGACACCCCTGAGCACCACCACAGCCTGCCAGCTGTGCCCACTGCAGCTGCCCCACGGGTACCTGTCGCAGCCAGTTGTTGTGTCCCAGCTTGAGATCCAGGGGGCAGGTTCTCTTCCCACGGCGGCTCAGGAACTGCTTCCACTTCCACACGTATTTCTCAGACAAGTAGAGCTGGTGGAGCTCAGCTTTGCTGGGAGATTTCCCGTTGGCATCTGCACCTGCACAGCCCCAGAGCACTGTCAGCAGCTATCAACTGCAAGCTGTTAGAACTGTCAGCACCCCTATCCAACTTCCAGAGTATTTCTGTCTTAGTGGAACTCTCCAAGCTCCAGCTGGGAAGCTGAGTGGCTTCCCACCTCTTTCTGCTGCCATTTTCACTGCTGTGTCCAGCCATGCTCAATTCCAAGCCAGATGCAAATCCCAGGGCCTCTCAGGGAATTCAATCAGCTTTCCAGCTGGCTGGTGTCAATTTAAATATGCAATAAGTTTCATTTTTTACATTTCCCTGATTATCTTCAGGCACAGAACAGTTTCTGCTTAGGGTCTGAGCAACACAGCCTGGAAAAGTCAGTGCCACAACCCTTGAGGATGACACAGATACATGTGAAGGTGGCAGCAGATGTCACAGGGCAGAAGCCAACACCACTCCACAGAAGCACATTCTCAATTACACCTGGAGGGACACACATGTTGCTTCCCAAAAGTGCAGAGTTAAAAGCACAGAACTACCTCTGGCAGGGAGGCACTTTTTCCAAGCTTCATAGGATGCTTTGGGGTCCCTCTTGAACCACAGCTGAGCTTGTGCATGGATTTCATTGCTGTAAGGCTTCACAGTGGTGAGAGCATCCACAGGCACATCCTAATAAATACAAAAGCTCTGTGATTGTCCAGAAAACTACAGACTGTTCCCAAAGAGTAACTCCTGCAGGTGAATCACTGGGGCTGTGCCAGGAGGAAGTAAATGCAGCTCTGGACAACAGCAGGGTCTGTTAATGATGAACTGAGAGATGCCCCATTCCAGTTCCTACTGAAGTACCAGTAAACCCATTTCTGACATGCATCTATCATTATCAGACAGCCAGCTCACAGCAAAAACACACCTCCTCTCTTGCAAATCTTACCCTAAATTACCATCAAGAAGCAGCCAATTAATATATTTTTATCAGAATTGTAGCTCTGTGTTAAAAAACTTGAGTCAAGAGTACCTGATTCTATCAAATTCAGGTACTTGGCTCTACAAAGCTGTTGAAAGCACCAAAGACCTGGCCAAAATAATCAAGTTGTAGCTTTGAAGTAGCTCTTTCCCCATTTCTCAGACTGAGGGGAAAAAGCAAAGCCTGGTTTTGAACAGTAGTGGTCAAAGTCAGCAAAAAGCAGTAAAAACAAAGCTGTAATTTGCAGTTTGCAAAAGCGAGAGTCACAGGGGCTTGTGCTTCCCTAGTGCCCATGACCAGGAAAAGCAAGCCCTGGCCTCCTCACACAGTAATTAATCACTGAGGTCACTGCCAGACTTTAATCAGCAAATTCTCAGCTGCTTTGCTCAGCAGTACCTTGTTTTTCTTGCTGGTTGGAGCAGGTGGCTTGATGAGCTTTTGAAGAATGCGCAGGCACATGAGGGTGATGTTTTCAACAACCACTGGAGTCTTGATGTTCACTGCCATGAGGAACAGCCCAAGAGCTGAAAGACACACAGAAATGTTCACTCCACTCTGAGATCTGCAGAGAGCTGACATTTTTACAGCTCTGTATGGGCCCAGGGGCAGAGATCTCAGTGCAGTGCTGGGCACAGCAGTGTGGCCTGAGCCTTTCCCAGGGGTGCCCTGAGCTCACCGCAGCGCAGGCGCAGCTCCCAGCAGCTGTCCTCCTTGGAGATGGAGTCTGTGAGCAGCAGCATCTCGTACTGGAGGCTGCTGGCCTGCAACACACACACATGTTCCAAGTGTTGGTGATGCCCCAGCCCTTTTTGCCCTCTGAGATGTAAAAACCACAGGCTCCAGACACGTGGATCTAAGTAAATTGAATCCCATGCATGTTTGGGGTGACTGGCAACCTCTCTGTGAGCTGCAAGCAACAGCCAAGATGGGCAGAACTGCCTGAGGAAACTCAGGCATGCACCTAAACACATACTGTTGTGCTTTACTCTGATATTTATCTTATTTCCTATCAAGACTCAAATTTTTTTCTTACAAACGGACCATAAGAGAGAAGATGCAATGAGTGGAATGCACCAGCGGGGCAGAAAAAAGAACCAGGAAAACAGTGGAGTGTCTCACCAACTCTGGATTTGCCCAATGTCCCTTCAGAGCCGCAGAAACCTTCCCAATGATTAAGTCATTCATTTGCTGTGTGGCCTCTGGATTGTCCCTAATTCCAGAAGGAGAAAGAGAACACTGTTATGCTGTGCTTGTACTAAACACCAGAAGCTCCTGGCACTGCAGCTCAGCTGTGACTGATGTACAAGGAGCTGGAGTCCAGTGTGCTGATGTAAAACACACTCATGGCAGGCAGCTGGGACTAGGTGGTCTTTGGGGTCTTTTCCAACCCATACCAGGCTGTGATTCCACGATTCTAAGACAACTCCCATACAAAGCTACTCCTTCCTGCTGGTGCATCTCCCAGGCAGAGTTTCCCTGAGGCTGAGGGGGCTCTCACCTGGTCAGAAGGCACATGAGCTGCCGCACCTCCTCCCGCATCGTGGCCGCGCCGCGGCGCAGGTTGTAGTCGAAGAGCTCTCGGATGAGGCCCTGGGACACCAGGATGTGCCTGATGGCAGAGTTGGTGGCCAGGGCCCTCAGCAGGGTGATGCAGTGCTCTGTGACAGCCGAGGCACAGCCATAGCACTTGGTGGAGGACGTGTGGCCGCAGCCCAGCACGGACAAGGCACGGTACTGGCTGGCGGTGAACGTGGGCTGTGCCGCGCTCCGCGATGACTTGGTGGCCGCCTCTCTCTGCTGCAGGTCGTACTCCAGGAGCTCCTTCCGAGAGGCAAACACTTTCTGGGAACACAGGGAGGGAGTTGTGGACAGGTGAGGCAGCATGTCATTGCTGAGCCTGTTCACAGGTTGTTTCATGGTGTATTTTGTGGAGGAACATCTTTAGGTGAGTAGGCCCAAAGCTGAAATCCTTCCTGGCAATGGCAGACTTGGGGAAGCTGCTGGAAATCAGCCTGACTCCCAGTTATCTGCCCTGTTCTCTGCATGCCATGCCATGTAACACTGGAAATGTGACAAATCCATAGTGCTAACAGCAACCACAGCTTTTAGAAGTGATTATTTCATTATTTCCCTGAAGATACACTGAACACTTATTGTTAATGATATCAATAAATGCAGAGTGGCAACATCCTGCTTTCTGTTTCTGATTAGCTCATGATCTCAACTCAAATCAAAGCACACCATACCTGGATGATTTTGGAAAGTTCATCAAAAGAGTTCTTGCAGTCACCACAGTACTCCTGGGCTAACTGGAGTATGTACCTGTTCACACTTGCTGAGGTAGAGCTTATCCCTCCACTGCTCCCAGACTCATCCTGGAACAGAGGGCAAAGCAAAAAAGGGTCACATGTGAAGGCTACACACAAAAACAACTACTGCAGAGCAGCATCTGAAGCAAGGACCTTTGGGTGCCTCTGGCAGTGGGAAGGCCAGTGTGGCACCAGCCTGTGCAAGCTCCACCTGTCCTTGTTACCTGGGGCTTTTCAGGAGCTGCCTCGTTCACTTTACACAGCAGGTTTTCCAGCTGTGGTCGGTGTCCCATGAGCTGGTGATACACCCTGTCAGCCTTGTCCAGGAGAGTGTTGATGTTTGTTACTGCCTAAGAATCAAAAATGAAAGGAAACTCTTATTTTGAGATGCAATTTTTAATTCTACAGAACTACAACTAGCAAACTCCCAACTGCCTCTTTTGCATTTCTCTGGGAAAACCACAAATAAATGGTGACCCTGCCATGAGAACCACTCTGCTGGCACTACACTGAGCTCACTAATCCTTTGGGACAGGACACAGTGCAATGGACTCTTCACTCCTTAGCAGGGAATTCCTTGATAAATAGTATATCCCATATCCATCCCCTTTTCCAGCAGGGCAAAGACAAGCAGTGCTAGAGGGTTTGTAAGTGAAGCACTGAATTACATCTTTGGTGGAGCAAGACAGCAAACAAGGACTGCAACAGTCAGTGAGAAGGCTTGAAGGGGCGCTGCTTCTCATGGTGCTCCAAGAGGGATGGAGCTGTGATGTCCCCACACTGCTGTCCTGGCCAGGAGCTCCATTAAGGACCCTGCTCTCAGCCTCACCTTCTTGCGATCCTCCTCGTTCTCGATGGGATCCACTGCACAGCAGGGCTTGGCATAGAGCATGAAGTCAAAGCGAGCGTATTTACAGAACCCACAGGCATTGCACAGGAAGGGATCCTTCTCATCATAATTGATGGATCTGAAAGGCAAGCCACAAAGGTCCAAACATGCACCTCAAGGCAACTGTGGCAAGAAACTCGACTCTGAAAGGACTCAGGTAAAAGAAATGGGTGACTCTTAAAACATCTAAGTGACCAAACTGCCCTGGGGAAGGGAAATACATGAGGTACACGAGGATCAAAACCTACAAATCAGGCAACAGAAAAATCCTGATAGCAGTGGCACATTCTGGCTGGAAAAGGCAGAAACAGATGTGAGTTTGTTCCTAACAATTCAGTAATTTCCAGCAGAATGTCAGCCTGGGGCACTGTGTCCTTTAAGAGAGAACAGATAAAAGGAGCTGGTTGGGTTTGTAAGGTCTGGGCTTCCAATGCTTCCACGGCTTACCCAGTTGCAGTGGGAATGGCTGCAGCACAATTATCCCTCTGCAGAGCAGAGAAGCAGGACACAGACTGATTTACAGCTCCCATAACCCAGGAAAGGATGTGGAAACCCTTCCATAAACCTGATGTCTGCAAAGAACTTGCTAAACACCTTAAATCCCAAGAGAATTAGAAAATGGGATGGCAATGAGGGGAAGAGAGATATCAGATAAGGAGACAAAACTGACAAAAGGAAAGGATTTCTGTGTGGTGAAAGAGTGAATAGAACACAGTAAATTATCCCTGAGCCTGCTCTGAATGAGGAGAGCAGAACAAAAGCTCTGAATAGCACTGTCTGCCCAGCACTGAGCCAGGGATCCTGGGGGGAACCCCCTGCAATCCTACAGCTGTACTCCAGCCTCACATCCAGGCAGGCCAAAAATAACCCCCTCCTGGGAATTCTCTGGCTTGAACTTCCGAGGGCTTGACCTGAAACTTCTACGCTCCCTCAGTATTGTGGCATCAGGTTCCCTTTGTTAGTCTGTATTAACATTAAATCCCTGTAAGCCTGTTTTATACTTCCCCACTAATTTGATTGTGTGCTTGTATTAACCAGAATCGTGGATTTAAATAGCAGGGAGGGCTTTGTTGAACATCCAGCACTGCACGAGGGCTCTGGGAAGGGCTCTGGGAAGCAGAAGGGGACACACCTGCATTTGTGGCACTGGGCACGAGGGCTCTGGGAAAGAGGAAGGGACACACCTGCCCTTGTGGCACTGGGCATGAGGGCTCTGGAAGGAGGGAGAGGACACACCTGCCCTTGTGGCACTGGGCATGAGGGCTCTGGGAAGGATGGAGGGGACACACCTGCACTCTGGGAAGGGCTCTGGAAGGACAGCGGGGACACACCAGCACTTGTGGCACTGCGCACAAGGGCTCTGGCAGCAGGGAGCGGACACACCTGCACTAGTGGCACTGGGCACAAGCG
>JAWWLZ010000054.1:1128924-1140148 GCA_035041345.1 Poliocrania exsul | reverse complement strand
CACTCACTGAGCTGGAAGAGTTTGGTGAAGAATTTCAGCACCCTGTTACAAAACTTGGCTGAGAGGTTCTCGTTGGCTGTTGCCATCATGATCTGGACCAGTTCTCCACTACACAGAGAGGAAAAATAAATCAGCTTTGTAAAAGGCAATCCATTCCCTTTTTTCACTTGCTTCACTTCTCTCCACCTCATGTTTCACACTGGCAACAGTTTGTATTAATATTTCTCAGCAGTCAATTGCTAGAATTGCTTTCAGCCAAACAGCAAACTCAGATTAAAACTCAAAAATCTCATGGGCTCCTCAGCAGTTTCAATATTCTCACATACCAGGTCACAAAAGGAACTAAATGCCTTTCCAAACCAAAAAGATTTTCTTGCCTATTTTCCCTCCCACCCTAACAAAGTAGAGCAACCAGCCTGCTTCCATTTTGAACTGTTGAACAAGTAGAGAGAAAAAACAGACAATGGTTTATTTTCTAACAGAGAAAACCTTTCCTCTAGTTCACCCTCATATTCACAACCCTGTGGTTGTGCTGTGCTGTTTCCAGCACATATTTTAAGTCAGGCCAACACCCCACCTACATTCTTAAAATTACCAACCTACTGCCCCAGGGAAGCACAAGGAGAACTTGGGATTTTCCAGCTTGGTCTGTAACTTATGGACCAGCATCTCTGAAAAGCCTCTTCTGATAGAACAATCATCTTGCACTAATGACCACTATGGGATTAATTCATTTGGAGTGAAAAAGACCCAGGTCCTCTCCCCTCCAGAGACTTTGCCCACCCTCCTGCACTTCCCAAAGGAGATCCTGTCTTTACACAGCCCCCATTTTCCTGCACAATGGCATAACTTCACCTCAGTGTCTGCAGTGACAAGCAAACAAGAACAGAATGAGAAATTAAGTTCTTGGGCTACAACTTCCACATTGACCTCACCTTTCTGAAAAGAATTCCTCCATGGCTTTTCGGGCCTGGCTGCTCTCCAGCTGCTTCTCCAGATGCTGCAAACATTCCTCCAGGATGGACTCATCCAAGCCACTGAGGATTAAAAGAGGAATATGTAAGGATCATTTAAGTATATAAATAGGAGGAATTCCAACAGTTACAAGAGCTCTGAGAGCCAAGAAGGGACCTATTTTGCTTACACAGTTCCAAAAACTTTCCAGCAATTGAAAGCAGCTCTTCTTCATAGGACAGGACAAAAACAACTGACCAACAACCACCCAGAAACACCAACAAACCCAACATATGTTCAGGAAAAAAGTGCCACATGATGCTGTAAGGCAAGTTACAGTCAGAAACCCAGAACAATCCAGACCTTTCAGACACCTCAGATTCCTACAAACAGCTGCTGGTTTCACACTTTATTTTAGTGTTACTCCTCCCCAATCTCCTCTGTGCTCATCCTCACTGCACAAACACTCTGCAAGTACATTTATACTCTGTATCAGGTCAGTAGAGCTCCCTCTGACCTCCCATCCAGAGAGGATCAGTGTTAAAAAGATGCACCATCATTATGTGTACGGGTTTTATGTTTCAGATGGGGAGAACCAACACCTGCACAGGAAGCTCATTCTCTCTGTACACACAGAAAGGGGTGGGAAGCCCAAATCTGGGCTAAAGCAGGGATTAGCCATCCTTACACACAGCAGGAACAAGGGAATATAAATTAGGTTGGGCTGGCATCTTCACTTTGGATTTTGCCTGTTACCTGTTTGGATCAGAGTGATGGGCCAGGATGTTGTAGCATCCTGTGATCAACTTCTCATAAACACGTGCCAGGAACTCATCTGACTCTGCAGGGCCCAAGATCCTTTCCAGGGAGTTGCTGCTGATTTCTGCCACACTCTCTGTGCTGGTCTCCAGAAGGAGGGGCAGCAGGGAATGAATCACCTGGGGTGGGTTCAGATCATCTGACCAGCTTGAAAAGAAAAGCAAACAAATCAACTCTCTGCATGATGTATCAGAGAACACCCTTACTGGAAATCAGAAATCACACAAGGAGGAACAAATCTGGAAGGAAATCAGTGCTAAAACCTTTTTTAGAAAGCTGGGATAAATCCACTGACCCAGCCTCAGAAAAAGGGTCCTCATTTGGAAAACTCCACACAGTTACAACATTTTCCTAGACAGTCACATTACTGCACAGTGTGGCTTTTGAGCTTCTCTGAAACTTGACAACAGCTAATTTTTGGTTTCAGAGTATCTTAGACTAAGTCCCTGCAAAAAATGTTCATTTCACTTTTTCCTTACACTTTGAAAACAACACAAAAGTGAATCAAAAATGCACAAATGAGTTGATTAGATCTGTGTTGTCTCAGTTTATATTCCAGTTTCTTCAAGTCCATATTGATATAATACGGGTTTTTCTCAGTGAGTCTGACTTCTGAAGATACCAGATCACAGAATCACAGACTATTCTGAGCTGGAAGGACCCACAAAGATCATCGAATCCAACTCTTAAGTCAGTGGCCCACATAGGGGATTGAACCCATGACCTTGGCATTATGAAGACAGAAAGACTGTCTTTATTCATTTAGAACTGCAAACTGACAGGTTTAGTCCAAAATACAGCCCCAGGTCAGCGATTTCCACCCTCCCAGCCTGAGGAAAGCAGCCCCTGAGAACAGCAGGCAGACCCACCACGTGTGTAGCACACAGTGTAATGGACAAAGCAGCACTTACACGATGAGATCCCCAGTGAGCCTGACCAGGGAGAGCAGGGTGTGCTTCAGGGATGCTGCCAGGGGCAGGGTTTGGCTGCAGAGGGTGCCCAGGTGGGCAGCCTGCACGGCACTGATGTAGCTCTCGGCAGGGATTGTGTCGTTGGCAAAGGCGTTGCGCTGGGGAGGGACACAAAGCACACACATCAGAACCCCCAGTGCCACCCTGCCCAACATTCCCACCATTCCCAGCAGTTCCTGGAGCTGAGGGCACACCAGACAATCCTCCAGGCCGGACTCACCCACGAGCCGATGTTTGGAAACTCGTTGGTGTGGATGTTGTTCCACGACTCACACAGAGCCTGCACGGCTGAAGGCAAGTTCTGAACAAGTGCTGGCCCTGCAGGTAACACAGAATCATCAGCCACGAGTCATTCCAGGGGGCCTGTTGAAGGCCAGAGTGCTTCTACAGCACTTTGGAAATGAGATTGTTATATAAGACACAACTGAGCTGTGATTCTGCTGAGGGCTGGTTTCAAGCTCTTCTACAAGTTAAAATTTTGCCAAGTTTGCAAGAGCTTCCCTGCTTCTTTCACAACAGAAAACATGGCAAAAATACCAATCCACAGCAGTCTTCAACATGGCAACATTTGAATTCTCCTTATTTTACCACGCCATCAGTTCCAACAAGACTATAAAAGCATTTCAACAACCCTAAGACAGTTACTCTTTCAAGCTTTGCCCAGTTCTTTCAGTTTTTAGGATACTACAAGGAAGAGACTTCCCAGTGGAACGATAACTCCTTCGTGTAACAGAGTGGTGGAGGATACACGAGCCAGCACAGGGCTCTGAAATGGAGTGCTGGCAGTGCTGCAGAAAGCTCCACCTTGCCAGAGTGAGCTCTGTAGCACCTCACTCACCCAAGGTGTTGGACTTGCAGCGGCTGGAGCCGATGGCCAGGACAGCAGCGTAGCCCTGCAGCTTCTCCTCGGAGGGTCTGTTGTCTGTGGAGCCCTCCTCAGACAGGCTCCGCAGCAGGTACGACCTGCAGGCAGCAGGGAGAGGCTTTACTCGGCATTTACTCTGCATTTCAGAGCCAAGTCTGGCAATACAGCCACAGATAAACAGCAAACTTCTGAAGTTCTGTCCCTCACTTCATCTTGTACCACTGAGGGACTTGTGGGCTCTTATCCCCTCTAAGCTACTTATGAGGAGAAGTGCCCATTCCAAAGAAAAAGCTGATTTACTTTTGCTTTCTTCTACACAGGTTCTAAAGAGAGTTTAGAAGACTTCAGGCTCTTAACATAAGAATTAACCCCCCTCTCCTTCTTGATGGTCTGACAGCCTCAATATTATCCCAGAGAAATGTAAGTAGCACTATCCTAGAGAGTGGTTTTATCTTTGGAGGAAAAGCTGGGTTTGCAAACTTGCAAGGAAGCCTTGGAAGATCAGACAAGAAGGTTACTTAGAAACAACAATTTCCCATGCATGGCTTGAGAAGCTACTTTTTATTCTTTTAAAACAATGGATGCCCTAGAGGACATAAAATAATTACACTGGACTATAAAAAAAACCCAGGGAGCTCTAAGAAAACAACACAGAATTCAAAGGAAGCAAAATGCACAGCAGGGAATTGCATTCCTGCTGGAGATCCAAGGACTGTACCTGGTAAACGTGGCATAGGTGTCAATGAGCTGCAGTGTAGCAGGAAGGAGGTTCTTGGTTATCTCTGAGTTTTTGTGGGGATCAGTTTCTGCAGCTAACTTGGAAAAGTGCTCGTCTAGAGAAACCTGAATCTTGGAAATTGCAGCATCAAGGGTGTAAATGGATTGTAAACTGGGAACTTCATGCAGCTGGAGAATAGTTGTGCAATCCACAGCACAGAAAGAAGAGATCTGAAAACACGAAGGGAAGGAACAGTCAGAGCAAATCATTCCACAAAAATGGAAGCTCCACGTGCACAGCTGCACTCCCACCCCCTCACCTGTCGAGCAAAGTATTCCTCTGCTATTTCCACATCATACTTCACTGAGATGCATTTGCTGGAGGTCAGTTCGATGAGAGGAGCAGCATGTTCAGCTTTCATGCCCTGCTTCACAAGGTGATCCTAGAGATGCCAAAAAACAGACCCATCACACCTCAGCAGTGCTCTGTAATTAACCCCTCTGCCAATCACCTGGCTGGAACACTTGGGAAAACACAGGCACATCTTCCCATTTGCCCCAATTAACTCAGAGAGTAAATCCCACAGGCAGTCATGGAAGAGAATGACATTCTCACTCCCAACATCTCCAAACACCCTCGTGCAGATGGGGCTGTACCTTGATCCAGGTGACATAGGAGGGGATCTGCAGGCGGGACGACCAGCGCAGTGTGTGCAGGAGGTCACAGTCACTCATCTCAGGGGTGTTCATGGCCAAGTGGTGCATGTAGCTCTTGGAGGGAGGCAAAATCCCCAGAATCCTCCACAGGATCAGGAAGTAGTACTGAAGGGCACAAGCTTCCTACAGGGAGGAACAGTTGGATGAATCAGTAAAGAAAGATGGAAGTTTTGATTGTTACAGCCACTGAAACATCTCATGAGGAACTCCAGACTGCTGCAGATGTGCCAAAGCAGATGAACACGTTCTGGATGGAGTTTCTGTCACATTGCACAACAAAACATGCAACAGAGGAGTGAGGAAAGAAAAAAGAAAAATTATATAATTTTCTCCTACTTAATCATGTTTTAGCCAGACCTGCTGGAATTAGCAGGGACTTACAAGAAGTCTAAAACATACTATGAATTAAAAACTCCAGAGATGTGCAGCCACCACAAACACTGCAGTTAGTTAAGGGGTTTGTAAGTTCCACATTACTCCAACCACTGTCCAAAACACTCTGGTTAAGTACTTTGCTTGAAAATACTAACTTTGAAAACATTATTCCTCAACACAGGCAGCAAGACAGACTTACCAGTGCTGTGACAGGTTTGTTCTCCCTCCTCCTGAGTGTGTCAAACTGTGACCCAGCTGCAAGCAGTGAAGTCAGGGCCGTGTAAAGCTCATCGTACTTGGTAGTCCTGGAGAAAAGGACCTCACAAACCTGCAGGAGATGACAAGTCAGGATCCTTCCTTTGCAAAGCAAATATGCAGCCAAGCTCTTACCCTTTTTAAGTGTTCAGAATACCCACAGCCCAAACCTAAGCAAAATAAGCCTTCAGGAAGTGAGTCCTGTTGGGTATTTGTCTCCCCAGATGGGTAATCAGTGAACTGGTGAGCAGGGAGCCCACATGGGAGCAAGCCCATAACCCTGCTGGCAACAAGGTTAGTGAGGAAACAAAACCCAGCAACAGTGTGGAGCACAGAGAAACAGAACAAAACTCTACACATGCCTTTGTCTCAGGTGTTTCAGCAGCAAACAAAAGCCAGTGTGGACAGGGAAGGGCTCTGTCACAGCAAATGTGTCTGAATCACAAGCACTGCTACAAGGAGCACAACGGGCTTTGCACACTCACTTCCCTCACAACAAAGTGTGTGCAAAGGAATCCCATAATATCTTCTACAGCCACTCCTCTCCATTTAGTAAAAAATATCTGGTCTCTGTTTAATCAAGCCCTTCCTTTGCTCTGTTTCCCTGGCACTTGTCAAACCCCCAGGCCTTGTGCAGACTCACAGCAAGGCCTCTGACCCAGCAGAGCCCCTACCGTGCTGTCCAGGCGGTTCAGGTCATCCTCAGAAGCTTCTGGAGACAGGATGCAGTAGAACCTGGGCTGAGGAACTGAGTCTGGAAAGTAAGAACAGAAAATAACATTCCAAGTGCCAGTTTAACTAGGCAGCATCGTGTTATACTCTCTTCCATCCCCACAACCTTGCACATTTTAAGACTGCTCCCAAATTCTAAGCCACCTCCATGACACACTGTGTGTGCTCCAACCTGTGGCAGACACAGCCAAAGTTTTATTACTCCTACAATCCTTCCACAATAAGTACAGACTCACTTTGAATTACTTGTAGCATACTCCTGGATGACAGTAGTTTTGTTTAATAAAACTTTTCTTTCATTATTAGATGCACTTTCATCTATTGCAGTTGCCCATTAAAAGCAGGAAGAGCTGCCCAGACCAGGGCACAGGAAGGGCTCACATTTAATTTTAAAAGCAAAGACTGGAATAAAAAGTTCCTTTTATTTTCTTTCTCACCTGATGAACAGTGCTTGGTCCAGTTTTCTTCCACTTCTTTAAAGCCATGATAAAGTGGGACAGACGTTCTCCTGCCACTGTCCTGGGATCCCCCACCCCAGCCAATGGGAGGAGTCAGCAAATTATACTGCACCTAAATTAAAAAGTGAACCAAAATCCAGCCATGGCATCTGTGTCATTGAGAGGCAGGGGGAAAACACCAACCCACAGGAAAACAACCACAGAACAGAAACAACTCTGCTTAAAAGACATTACAAGCCCTGGATCTCTCTGATGATTTTTAATATCAAGTGAGCCATTTAAATCAGAGGCCAAACTTCCCAGAGTTGGAAAAGCCAGGCACAAAGCACCAGCATCCCACTAAGGAGAGAACCAAAAATCCCAAAAGCCTCTACAGTGAAATGCTAAAGCAAAGAAAAGATTAGCTGTGAAATGGTGCCTAAATACCCAAACACTCAAGATTTCAAAGATAAGGTAGAACAACCATCCTGTCCTTAACAGGAATCAGGACAATAATTAGACCAGGAATTTTCACTGGAAATGAACTCAGTGCCAGGAATCAGCAGGGATAGTCATGCCTTGTAACTCCACAGGCTGACAACAACATCAAAGCTGATTTACTCACAAAGGTCATGAAGAGACCAGAACACACCAAATGATCCCAGATTTCTGCTGGGTGACCAGTTAGAGATCCAGCACACGATGCCAAAGCCTCACCTGCTCGAAGAGGTACACGGGAGCTTTGGAATACTGGTGGAGCAGGTAGTCAAACACCAGGAGCAGCCGTGCCACCAGGAGGGGCACAGAGCACTGCTGGGTCTCCATGTTTGCTGTCAGCTCCACGATGGTCTGGATGCAGAGCTGCAGGATGGACCTGCGGCCCCTCTCTGAGAAATTGTGGAAAATGAGCAGCAGCAGCTGGAGATGTTCCACATTCAGATCTTCTGTGTCACTGGGGAGAGTCCCCTGCAGGGCATTTTGCTTCAGGGTGCCCACAAACCTGGCAACAGGAGAGCAAGTTTATAAAGTTTGCTTTCCCCCTTGCTTAGATCTCTCTTTAAAGTCTCTTTAAGCAGAGGTTAAACATTTTCATAGTTGCACTTTTCTGCTTAAATGCTGGTAATTTCACTATCCCTACACGGTGTACTGGAATGAGACCACACAAAAAGTAAAAAGTACAAATTAAATTAGCAGCAAATACATTTAATGGAAAATAGGATCATTCAAAGGGAGAAAGAGGGATTCAAATCTGCTCCCATGGGAAAGGCTGGACACTCGGGCTTTAAACCAGCTATCAGAGACTTTCACATCCAGGTAAGGGCAGAGAGAAACAGTCCTGGCACCATCCTAACTGAACCTACCAGAAACCTGCTGAAATAAGGCATTCCCCTTCCCTTTTTAAAACCAGCATTGCTGTAATTCAACCTCCTCCCGCTTTAATCCAGATTTTAGGTCTCATTTGTTATGCTGTGGGTGAAGGACTCCAGCCACACAACAGGCTGAGCCTCTGCTCCTCTGAGCACCACATGATCACAGCTCAGAGAACACACACTTGAACTGCTGGAGGATTTCACTGAACAGGAAATGAGAGAGGTAAGAGATGACTGATTTTCAGCTGCACATAAAATGATCTCACCTTTCCCAGACTTTAAGGCATTCTGGAACATCAGGATCTCCCTGGGCAGTGGCTTTATGCTGCCAAATCAGGAGGAGCCGTGAGAGGACTGACAGACTTTGAGGGTGGATGTAGAGAGGCCAAGGACCTTCAGAGAAAGGGGCAACTCCCAGCTGCTGAAGAAGTGTGTTCTGGAACAAAACAGGGGCTTGTTGGAAAGAAGCAAGTCCTGTCTGAGGCTTTAATTGACTGAAAGTATGATCTGAACATACAGGTGACAATAAACAGGTGACAAGCAGGGGCTCCTACAGCAGTACCTTTCCTACCTCAAATAGCTACTGAGGGACACAAAGGTGTCCCTTTGCCCTAAAACACAACAAACTCTCACCAACAATGCAATAAAAAAGGCATTAATCAGCTCTACTCATTTACTGCAATATCACAGCAAGTATCATATGTTCAGTGTCTATGAATTTGGAAGAAGACCCCTTTGGTCACACTTGTTTTCTTTTTAAATACAGTAAAAAGGCAGATTGCTGAAAAGTCCAACTGCTTTAAAAAACCCCAGAGTGTTTTAAATACAGTAGAAATCAGTCAGCAAAGTAGAGGGACTGAATTCAGTGATGGGTAAGCAGGTTTGTAACCTCTGCTTACAGGGTTAAGTCAGGTCAGCCCATGACCCAGCAAAGAAACAAAGAGGTTACAAACTTAGTACATGGAAGCAAAAGGATTAATTTGAGTCTCTCCTGAGAGAATTCTGAAGCTTTTTGGCTTCAGTTCTGACAGCAGAGCAAATCTGCAGCAATGTCTCTCTGATAAACTCACAGATAGAGGCAATTTTCCAAAATAAAATACACAGACTCGTTTCCTTCTCAGCTTTCATCACCTTCAAGGTTCAGTGGATTAGTTTGAACTCCAGATGTTAAGTTTACACTGTGCAGGATGTTTTGTACTGGATGACTGCAAAGGTCATTCAAACAACTGGACTCAAAGTATTCCAGCCTCTGTTTGCAAAGGAATATCCTCAGGGCCAAATGGAATCACCAAGACACTACTCTAGATGTGGAGAATCTGCATAGGGACAGGAACAGACACCACCATTTCTTCATTTTGTGCACACAGTCAATCCCAGATTACCTGCAGGGCAGGGGACTGAAGGTCTGAGGTCACCAGGGAGTGGTTGAAGTGATAGAGGGCAGCAGCAAACTCCTCATCTGACGTGCCTGTAAAACAGGGACCGAGTGCCCTTTACTGCCTTTGCTCCCCTACAGCTACAATTTTGACATGATACCAAGAAAATACTTCCCTCTAAACCCTCCAGCTGTACTCACTCACCCTTAAGCCCATCCTTGTCCACCTCCTTGATGATGCTGGCCAGTGTTGCCATGTGCTGCTCTGACAGAGACACGCTCAGGTAGTTGCGAATGAAGTTATTCCTGGAGTTCAGCATGGAAGAAGTGATAAAGTTCAAGATGTTGGAAGCCAGGCTCAAAAACTGCAAAGAAAAGAGAAACACACTGTAGAAGCAACAAAAGCAGAGAGACAGTATTAAATAAAAACTAAACCACCAGCAAAAGAATCCCTTAATTCTACCCCCCCCAGCAGTGGAGGACTGGTGAGCTCATGGCAATCCAGCTCAGTGGTCTGTGCCAGGAGTGATTCCAGAACTCTCTGTGAAGGTTGGAGGCCTCCACCTTCCCCCCTGCAGTATTTATTTTTATCTTTACCCAATGGAGTTGGAGCTAAAAGCATTCTATCAGCAAGTCATTTCACTTATAATTCTGCCTCCATTCTCCCTCTCCCCCTGTAACCCAAATAGATTCTCTCTCTGCAGTCTCTGCTTCCCTGGCAGCAACAAATCCTGTGACATTCCACCTGGCACCAGAGTAAAGAACTTCCCTCAAAGCCAAGACACATCCTGATTCTCCATCAGCAATGCACTTACAACACCTGACACTCATCATGTTGTCAGTGCAGCTACTGAGAGTGACCTGACAGAGACTCCCATACCAGCTCTGGGTCCTTTCGACTGGCCAGGATGTTCCCATTCTCTCCCCCACTCTGTTTGTTGGGGCTTTTCACCCTCGGTGAGCTCTCCAAAGGAGGTGGTGGAGGGGGTGGTGGTGGGGCCACCTTCTCTTTGCTTGGAGAGATTGTCTCCTCAAACCATTGCCCAAGGATGGGTTCACTGTCGTCATCTAACACACAAGGCAGGAAAAACAAAACCATGTTATTGTAAGCAAAAATCTTAATAAAATACTCAGCCTGGAAAGGGCCTAAAATGGGATTTCAGTGAGCAGAGCTAAGGCATCTGCTATCTTCATTTCTCCCTTCCAAATCTCATGGAGAAGTACTTTTAAAGAGGTCCTGCAGGAATTTACAAGAAGAAATTACTTCCACACTCTCCTCTTAAGCAAACACTGCCAAACTCCAGTCCCTCAGGGTTCAATTTACCCCCAAGACTCCAGCCAGCACTTCTGCCTCGCAGATCTGACAAACTGCTTGGCATTTTCAGCCCTACAGGCCATCCCAGGCTGAGAAGGCAACAGCCCAGCAGCCAGGGCTCTGCTTCTGTGAATCTGCAAGGCAGTGTAAAGTCCTGATTGCTGCAAACTCTGTCACCTTGGCTGCTGTCCTCCTCAGTGCTGCTGAAATCATCCTCGTAGTAGGTGTTGGAGTCGGTGGAGGCGCTGGCGTCGCTGCTCATGGAGCCCTTTCTCTGGCGCTGCAGGACACAGGCCTTGGGGAGAGCACAGAATCATGGAAT
>JAWWLZ010000054.1:1092757-1105904 GCA_035041345.1 Poliocrania exsul | reverse complement strand
TGCCCAAGGCAGGACTGGCCGTGGCACTCAGAGCTCTGGGCTGGGGGACAAGGTGGGCATCGGGCACAGGGTGGGCTGCAGGGGCTGGGAGGGCTTTGCCAACCCCAGGGATTCTGTGCAAGGCTCAGGCACTCCTAAAGAATTCACCAAAATGTTTCCTGGAAACTCCTCCTCTAACTGAACCTTCCTCTACAGTGCAAGTGCAGGCAAAGTCCACGCCCCCTCCCTCCCTCCCCAGCGCAGCCCCAGGGAGGGCAGGAGCAGAATTCCCACCTGCCCGTGTCCAGGGATGTCTCCCAGTTGAGCCCCCCGATGTTGGTCTCCCAGGAGCGCAGGATCCGCCCGGCGTTGGACACGGTGACGGCGTCTGTGGGGCAGGGGCTGAGCGAAGGGGGAGCCCCCCAAACCCGCACCGGGGCCCGGGGAGAGCCCCCGCATTCCCACCCCGATCCCAGCCCATTCCCACCCCATTCCCGCGGCAATCCCACCCCAATCCCACCCCAATCCCACCCCCTTACCCTGCCCATGGACCAGCATCGCATCGATCGTCCCCTCCGCCGTTCCCTTGTCCACATGGCGCCACACTGGGGGAGACAGAGCGCAGGGCAAGGACATTCGGCCCCACCAAAAGCATTTTTATTATTTTTACGCTCTCTTTGTGCTGTTTGGACGCTCCCCCCGCCCTGCCCGCCCCCCGCAAAGCCCTCCCCGGGATCCCACCCGGGGGGACTGACCCCGCCCGGGCCGCACTCACGGATGTCGCCGCTCCGGGAGTTCAGGGCGGCCACCACATTCTCCTCGGTGGCCACCACGAGCTTCTTCGAGCCCTGCGAGGCCTCCAAGGACGCGAACTTGAGCTTGCCCACGTACTGCTGCCTCCTGCGGGGGAAGCGGCGGTCAGGGGGGCCCGGCCGGGGCGGCGCGGGGTCCCTGCCCGCGGGACGGCACCGCCGGCGCTCACCAGTCGAACTTGCCCACTTGGTCCTCGTAGACGGCGGCGGCCAAAGGCAGGAGGAGCAGCGGCAGGAGCGGCCCCGGCGCCGCCGCCATGACAGCCCGGGGGACCTCGCAGCACAGCGGGGCTGCCCGCGCCGCCGCCTGCGCGGGGAAAGGGCGCCGGCGCCGTGAGGAGCGCGCAGGCAGCGCGCGGGGCAGCCCCCGCCACTCCCGGCAGTCCGCGCGCCGTCGAGGGGGCCTCGGAGCACGGGGCAGCCATGCCCAAGTCCCGGCGGGACCGAAAGGGTGAGAGGGACGGGATGGGAACGGATCGGGGACGGGAATGGGAATGGGGACGGGAACGGGAATGGGAATGGGAATGGGGACGGGGACGGGAATGGGGACGGTGAAGGGACCAGGGACGGGACCGGGCCGAGACGGGGACCGGGGCCGGACCTTTCCCCATGGCTGTACCCTGCCCTTGCCTCGGCTGCAGCTTTCATCCCCTTCCCGTTTCTGTGTCCGTTCCCATCCTCGTGCCCATCCCCTTTCCCATCCCTTTCCCCATCCTATATGCCTTTGCCCATCCTCATGTCCTTCACCGTCCTGTATTCCCTTCCCCATCCTTCATCCCCAACCTATCCCCTTGCCAGTCCTTCATTCCCTTCCCATTCTCTTGCCCGTTCCATCCTTGTGCCCATCCCCTTTCCCATCCCCTTCTCTGTCCCTCTCCTTTTCCCCCACCCCACCCCACCCTCACACTCTCTCTGCTCTCCACAGTCTCCCTGACCAGGACGCCCCGGAAGGGGCTGGAGGCCAAACAGGCGCTGATCACTGAGGTGAGGCCGACCCTGGACTTGAGAGTCCCCTGTTCCCGTCCCGATCCCTGTCCGCATCCCCATCCCTCTCTCCATCCCTGTCCCCATCCCTGTCCCCATCCCCATCCCTGTCCCCATCCCTCTCTCCATCCCCATCCCTGTCCCTCCTGCCCCGCAGCTCCGGCGCTGTGTGGACACCTACAAGTACATCTTCGTGTTCTCTGTGGCCAACATGAGGAACAACAAGCTCAAAGACGTCAGGAACGCCTGGAAGCACAGCAGGTGGGCACAGGAGGGGTGGCTGGAAAGGAGGGGACATTCCCAAGGGCTGTGACATCCCCCTTCTCCTGCTCCAGGATCTTCTTTGGGAAGAACAAGGTGATGATGGTGGCGCTGGGCCGGGAGCCGAGCAGCGAGTACAAGGAGAACCTGCACAAGGTGGGCTGGGGGGCTCTGGTGTCCTAAAGCTCCACCTGGCAGGGTGGGCAGGACCTTCCCTGTGCTCCCAGAGCCTCGTGCTCTGTTCTCCACCCCCAGCATTCCATCCCTGCTCCAATCCCTACAATGCCTCCTATTCCACATTGTGGAGTGACATCCCACAGCATCATCCCGTGAATGTTTTGAGTGGATCCATCCATGTGGTTATAGCAGAGCTTTTGCAGCTGTGCAGGACTCACTTGCAGGTGAGTCCCTGGTGCTGCCCAATCCCTATGGATGCTCCTTTTCTTCCAGGTCAGCAAACACCTGAGGGGGGAGGTCGGGCTCCTCTTCACCAACCGCACCAGGGACGAGGTGGATGAGTGAGTACCTGCCTGGCACAGCCTTTTTGTTCCCACCTATTTCACTTCCCAGAACCATTTCACTCCCTGATGCTCCCATAAAACAGGGATGGTCTCATGGGGCTTTTCCACTCATCTTTCTCAGCCATCCCTGCAACAGGAATGGTTTGGGTTGGAAGAGACCTTCAAGACCATCCCATTCCACGCCCAGCCATGGCAGGGACACCTCCCACTGTCCCAGGTTGCTCCAAGCCCTGACCAGCCTGGCCTTGGGCACTCCAGGGATGGGGCAGCCACAGCTGCTCTGAGCAACACAAGAATTAGGGGTGGGCTGTAGCCACAAGGGAGGCTGAAACTCTCATTCCCTGTCCCAGCTGGTTCTCCAAATTCCGAGAGATGGACTTTGCCCGTGCCGGGAACAAGGCGCCGTACGGGGTGAGCCTGGACACGGGACCCCTGGAGCAGTTCCCACACTCCATGGAGCCACAGCTGCGCCAGCTGGGACTGCCCACGGCGCTGAAAAAGGGTATGTGGGGCAGGTGGGAAGGGGCAGCTGGAATGGGGCAGATGGGATGGGGCAGATGGGAATGGGGCAGCTGGAATGGGGCAGCTGGGAGGGGCCAGTGGAAAGGAAGAACTGGGAGGGGGCAGCTGGGAAGGGGCAGGTGGGAGGGGCTGCTGGAATGGGGCAGGTGGGAAGGAAAGCTGGAAGAGCAGCTGGGAAAGGGCAGCTGGGAAGGAAGAACTGGAAAGGGGCAGCTGGAATGGAGTAGCTGGAATGGGACAGCTGGGAAGGAGCAGCTGGAAAGGAGGAACTGGGAGGGGGCACCTGGGAGGGGGCAGCTGGAAGAGCAGCTGGGAATGGGGCAGGTGGGAATGGGGCAGCTGGGAAGGGGCAGGTGAGAAAGGACAGCTGGGAAAGGGCAGCCCCAGGTCTGCCTGTGCAGGGAAGGTCTCCTAAAGGACAATGTTAAATACAGATCTGGAAAAATCTGATGGACAGTGTTCTCCTTGTTGGGATGAGGCTGGAACTCCTTATTTCCTTGTGCTGTTCCTCCCAAACTCGTGCCAAAGGATGAGTCAACCAACCAGCTTTCCCAGTATAACTGTCCCTTTCCAGTGGAAGCAGCTGAGACTGAGCCATTCAGGAGGATGTGGGGGTTTAGAGCTGATCTCTCCCAGCTCCTTGGGGTGCACTGATATTGTATGGGAAGCTCCAAGGGGTGGTCTTAGAGGGATTCCTGGCTCTGCATCCACATTGCAGGGGGTGCCCAGTTCCTGGGAGCCTGTGTAAGGGGTCTGTTCCTGCAGGGGTGGTGACGCTGCTCTCGGATTATGAAGTGTGCAAGGAGGGGGATGTTCTCACCCCGGAACAGGCCCGTGTCCTGGTGAGTAACACAACAGCTCTGCTTCCTGACACAAAGTAATTCATTACTGCAACCCCTGAAACTCTGCAGAAGTAATTTTGGCTCCTGCTTTGCTGCACTTCCCACCTGGAAGTGGTCTGGGCTGTCTTGCTGGGCTGGACACAGGGACAGTTAAAGCAGCAATGACAGATTTGTGTCCTCCCCCAGAAACTCTTCGGTTACGAGATGGCAGAGTTTAAAGTCACCATCAAATTCGTGTGGAATTCTGAGACAGGAGACTTCCAGAAGCTTGTGGGAAGCACAACACAGGAAGAGGAGGAGGAGGAGGAGGAAGAAGAGGAGGATGACAATGATGACAGCAATGAGGACTAGCAGTCTGGACCTGGCAGCTCTGCTCTGTTTTAGAGACAAAGAGGAGGGGATGTTTCCCCTCCCTGTTTGCACCTGGACAAGGATGATCAGTTCAAATATGCTCTTTGTAAAAAAATTACCTAACTATGCTTTTTTTATATATATAAATCTCTATACAAAACTTGAGAGGGTTGTTGCTGCTGCCTGTTACTGTTTGTGTATCCTGAGGTCTGAGGAAATTCCACCTGAGATGTGAAAACTGGGCAGAAAGGGTGTAAATTTAATGCATCTTCAATGTAGCAGAGTGGGGAAGATGCTGAGGGTTTGTTATTCTAAAACAGATGATATTTAGCTCACTCCCTGGAATTTTTTCCCAGGAGTTGGAACAAGATGAGCTTTAAGGTCCCTTCCAACCCAAACCATCCTGGGATTCCAAGTCACCAAGTGCTGCCAGCCAGGTAACAGTTTTAACCGTGTTAGGTTTTATTCTTGTGCATAATTACTTAAGATTTCACATTGAAGCAGAACTGGGGCTTTCACCCCATCAACATGTTCATTTTCCTGATCAACTGCAGCTTTAATTAGTGTTGTGGGGAGCTGAAGGGCTGGGAGGGAGGAACAACTAAGGCACAGCCCAGCACGACAGTGGGGGATCCTACAAAGCTTCATTAATTCAGGAAAAAATCTCACCCCATTTGCAGGTGGCTCAAAGGGCAGGGAGGGAGCCCCTCTTGGGAGCTTCCAGAGGCCTGTGCTCTGCTCCCAGCCCACGGTGCCAGCGGGCTGTCCCTGATCCCTAACGGAAGTAGTTGGGGCAGTCGTGGGCACTCAAGTTCCAGGCGGCATCAAACGCCTCCAGCACGGCCGGGAGCAGCGGCCCCTCCTCGCTGTAGCTCAGGTTCTGCTCCAGCTGCTCCATGTTGGACATCCCAATGATCACTGCGTCTCCAAGAGAACCCTGGGAAGAGACAGGAGGTGCTGCTGGTCCCAAAAGAAACCTGGTTTGCCTCCCAGGCTTAAGGATTTCCACTAAAGAACATCCAGGATTTAGACAGCTGACACCACAAGGTTCTGGTCACAAGGCCACCTCCAAGTCATGTGAACTCCTCAAAAGCTCCCAAGTCCTACTTCAGGATGGGCTACAGGAACATTTGAGGGGATGGGGAATATAACCAGTAGTTTCCTAGTCCAAGATAAAACAAGTGCTCTCCTTGCAAGGAAGCTGAGTGGGTGGGAAGCCAAGACCCCAGTAATTAGTAATTAGCACTGAAAACCTTCCAGTTCTCCCAGTCCTGAGCACCCAGGATCACATGGGGGACACTCACTTGAGCAGCCTGGCAGAGTCCATCCAGCAATGCTCACTTGGGAATGCCACAATCCCACGGGATACAGAGATTAAAGGATAACCACACTGCCATGTCCCTGTCTGTGTGCCAGGACAGCCCTGGCAGCTCTGCCCAGGCTGGTGGGCACGGCCAGGCCGAGCTCTCACCTGCAGTTTGGAGTGGTTGTAGAGCCAGCGCAGCGCGGCCGAGGCCAGGCTGGGTGGGTTGGAGCCATAGGCCTCTTTCAGAGCCTTTTCTATTAGGGCAATTCCTTCAAAATTGTGTTTTTTCCAGTACCTGCATGAAAAGAAATCACTCTTATTGCCCTTGAGACCTGTAGTGAGGGGTGGATCTATATTCCAACCAAAAGGAGGCTTCATACAATTCTTTAAGACCTCTGAGAACTTCTGCAATGTCCCCTGCAAGTCATGGGGAAGCTGAGCCTGAAAACCACCCTGCAGAGCTGTCACATGCCACAACCATGTGTGCTGATGTAATCCCTGCACAAACTCTGGTCAATTCTCCTTCCTCTCAGCTGATGATTAGTGTGGTTCTTTAATGCAGCCATTCCTGGGTCTGGCAGCTCCAAACATACCTGTCCCTGTAGGCCTGAGCCCAGTCATTCCCAAAAAATCTGCCCGTGGGCTGGCGCGTGTCTTTGTCCTCGTACTTGTACTTGCCGGTCAGGAGCCCTCCTGCAAAGAGCAGGGACAGGTTCAGGGCTGGGCTGGCTCTGCACAGCCCCCCTTTCCCTGGGATTGCTCCCCAGGCCTGGCCTTGGCCCCTGCTGTACCTGCCAGGGGGTTGTAGGCGTAGAACCGCAGCCCAAAGTGCCTCAGGCAGGGGAAGAGCTCGGCCTCCACCTGGCGCGTGGTCGCGTTGTACATGCCCTGCACCGAGGTGGGAGAGCTCAAACACCGGCCCAGGGCACAGCACCGGCCCTGCCCCTCCCTCCCCTGGCAATCCCTCTCCACAAGGGAGCTTCAGGTCACACAAGGGGGTGGTTTCTTCAGGAACAGACTTGCTGAAGGACTGGAAGTCACACACAGATTTAAGTGCGCTGACTCCAGCAACAAACACGCTCTGAGGGGTTCTGAGTGACCTCCCTCAGCTTCCTGATCCTGTGTGTCCTCAAGGACATGGAAAGGGTGGGCAGGCACTGGAAGGGGCTGCACAGGGAGGGGTGGAGTCCCCACCTCTGGAGGTGTCCAAGGAATGCCTGGACATGGCACTCAGTGCTCTGGGCAGGGTGACAAGGTGGGGATTGGTCACAGGTTGGACTCAATGACCTCAGAGATCTTCTCCAATCTCAACGATTCCAACTTCCCAGACTGACTGCAGCAGATTCCTCTGTTTATATCTTGCACACTGGAGGTTGGTATGAGATTTGGGGACTCCAAATCTGAGGTATTTCCCCACAGCAACACCTCACCTGGTACACAGTTGGCATCACCCAGTTGTTGTACTTGCAGATGGAGCAGATTTCTGCCACCTCCCACGCCGCATAGTTTGACAGACCAAGTTCTTTAAACTTTCCCTGCAGAGGAATAAAAGGGAAATTCAGTTCCAATGCTTAAAGGTTCATTTGGATCCAGACAGTGCAAGATGTGTGGAGTGAAAAGGGGTCATCAAATTTTAGTCCAGAGTGCTCATCCCTGTCCACCTTTTCCAACAGACTATAAATTATTAAGGTCTGACAAAAATATTTCCCATTTTCTGCTCATTTGGAATTCACACCCTCTAATTTAAATGGCATATTAGATGAATGCAATTCAGGAATCCTTCCCCCATTACCAGCACTAACCCTAACCCAGTCAGTTAACAGGGCTGGAAGCAAAGTTCAGATGTTCCAACACTTCCAAGAGCTTTTGGGAACAAAGTGCACCACGTGAGCACCAACAGAGCGGCCCCACTCGGCCCTGCCCTGGGCTCTGTCTCCTCTTCCGAGTGTTGCACAAACTGCAGTGGGCACAGAACCAGCCCTGGTTTAAGGAACAGTGGTGGGCAGGAGGGAATTGTCCAGGTTGGCCTCTCCACTCCACCTCCTTGTGCAGCTCGTTGCAGGCTCGCAGGGTCTCCTCCACCGGCGTGCCATGGTCGGGGGCGTGCAGGTAGAACAGCTCCACACTCGTCCTCCGCAGCCTCTCCAGGGACGTGTCCAGCTGGGAGCGAACGCTCTCCGGCCTCAGCGTCTTCCCATCCCACGGGTTGGCCTTGGTGGCCACTTCCACTGACAGGGAAAGAAGGAGTGAGCAAGGAATTGCCACCTTTAGAAGGAAAATAGGGATTAGGGATGTAACCAAGGGTGTGAAGTGTTTCAGGGAAGGTTCCTCCCCTCGGGAACCACGTCAGCCTGGCAGGGGAGACTCTTCTCTGCAGGGACTGGGGGTCTGCCCAGGAGAGGGAAAGGCTTCTCCTCAGGGTCTGGGCACTCTCTTCCCCTCAGCCATGCCTTCAGCCTGGCAGGGAAAACCCTTATCCCATGGGAATGGGCCTGGAGGAAGTGCCTTTTGCTCAAGGACAGACTCAGCCTTGTAGGGAAGACCCCTCTCCTCAAGGAATGGACCCTTTAGAAGGTCCTTGTCCTCAGGGATAGAGTCAGCCTGGCAGGGAAAACCCTTCTCAGGGAATAAGTCCTGAGGCAAGTCCTGTCTCCTCAGGGAATGAGTCCTGAAGCAAATCCCTTCTCCTGAGGGGCAGTGTCAAGCCTGGCAGGGAAGACCCTTTTCCTCAGGAAGGCCCTTCTCCTCAGGGCAGACTCTTCTCCTCAGGGTAGCCCCTTCTCCTCAGGAACACCCTTCTCCCCAGGGCAGACTCTTCCCCTCAGAGTAGCCCCTTCCCCTCAGCCAACAAGCCCCTCAGGCGCCCCTTGCTCTCAGGGCAGCCCGTCCCTCCCGCAGCCATACCGGGCTCGGTGCCTCCCTGCAGCAGCGCGCCCAGGATGCGCTCGGACTCTCCGCCCGCGTACATGAAGGCGGTGTCGAGCAGGCGGTGCCGGCGGCGCAGGAAGGCTCGGAGCAGCTCGGCGCTGGCCTCGGGCCCTGCCCGCCGGCCCATCTCCATCGTGCCCAGCACCACCGCGGGCCGCGCCATGCCCGCCATGGCCCTCCGCGCTGCGCATGCGCGGGCCGGGCCCGCCCCGCCCGCCGGGCCGGGGGAGCAGCCGCGCTCGGGCGAAAAAACACCGAGTTTGGGTAAAGAAACGCCGGATTTGAGGGGGAAAAACACCGCGGTGGGGAAAGAACAGGCTGCGGAGAGAAGGGCTGTGTGGGAAAGCAGCGCGTTTGTGGGAAAAATTACCTCAAGGCTGTCGCGAGAAGGCGGCGGGTCCCGGCGAGGAGAGCGGCGAGTGCCGGGGTCGGAAAAGTGACTTTGGGAAATAAAGTGAAGGAGCGAAGGGAGCTGAGGTGAGTGCGGGGTCGCTGCTTGTAGTGCTGGTTGTTATTGGTCCTTTCCCCCCTTTTGTCTTACTTTTGCTTGTGTTTCTTTTCCCCCACATTTTCTTTTCCTTCTCTTTTCTTCTTATTTTTTCTTTTTCCTTCTTTCTTCCTTTTTTCCTTTCCGTCGTTTCTTCCTCTTCTTCCTCCTTTTCTTCTCTTTTCTTCTTCTCTTTTGTTCTTTTTTCTTCTTCCTTTTTTCTCCTTTTTCCCTCGTTTTTATTTCTTTTTTCTCTTTTCACTTCTTCTCTTTCACTTCTTTTTCACATTTTTTCAGGTTTTTTTGTTTTTCCCCCTGCTTTTCCCCCAAGGTTTTCCCCCCCTCCTTTTCCTTTTCCATTTCCTTTTCCTTTTCCCATCTTTTTTCCCTTATTTTCCACTTCCTTTTCTTTTTTCACTTCTTTTTTCCTTTCCTTTTTTTTTCCTTCTCCCTTTTCCCCCCCATCTCATTTCTTCTCCTTTATTCTTTCTTTCCTTTTTCTCCTTTGAGCCCAAACCCTCCTGGTCCAACAACCTTCCCTCCCATCTCATCCCAGGGCTGCAAAATTAATTCCCATAAATATGTATTATCCACCAGCTTTTCCCAACACGATGTTTCCAGCTGCTCCCAGAGGAGCCCCAGCCCTGTTCCCCCTCCAGATCTGTGTTTCCCTGGCACTATTCATTTAATTTCCCCCATTATTAATTTCATTTCCCCCATTATTAATTTCATTTCCCCCATTATTAATTTCATTTCCCTCATTATTAATTTCATTTCCCACACTATTCATTTCTTTTCCCCATTATTCCCCTCTCCCCAGCAGTTTCCCTGCAGGACGTTCCTCTCCATGGCTGCTCATCGCTGGGGGGGTGTCCCCTTTGGGAACCTCTCCGAGTGTCCCAACGGCTCCCGCTGGATCATGGACGTGTTCCACGAGTGTGCCCAGGACAGCTGGGACACCTCCAGTGTCATCCTGGGGCTGGTCTCCATCTTCTGCTTCGCCGCCGCCTCCTTCCCGTGAGTGTCACCCCAAATCCCGGCCCTGGCACAGCAAAAACCAACCTGCGAGTGCCAGGCACCTGAATTGTTAAATCCACCCCTCAAAAGCTTGGAAAAATTGGGATAGGCAGCACAGCCCCAAAGCCTTGGCTGCTGTGGTGGTGTTGTTGCTGAGCTTGGCAGCAGGAATATCCCACGTAAGCCAACTGCAATGTGGCCAGGGCAGGTCCTACGTGGGGATGGAACGTTTCCAGGAGCTCTGGGCTTCTTGGGAGTGCTGAGACAAGCATGGCAGAGGGGGATGTGGGAGTCAGGCTCTGTCTTGGTTATTTCGTAATGGGGGGAGGATCCTGCAACTGAGCCTTCTCCTTTCTCCCTCCTGCCTCAGCCCAGTGAGCACCAGTGAGGCTCAGGGGTTCTAACTGGGGCCAGTTTGCAGGGGAGCACATGGCTGTGCTAGGGGCAATCCCTGCTTTCCCTCCCCTGAGTGCTTTGGGATCAGCAGGGAGCCCCAGGGATGGTTCCCAGGCAGTGCTGAACCAGCCAGGGGCTGTGTTTGTGTCTCTGCCCGATTCTCTGCAGGCAGTTCTACCAAGCCTGCAAAACGGGCATCATGGACCGGGCTCTCTCCATATACTTCCTGCTGGGCTGGCTGGGGGGAGACCTCCTGAACCTCATCGGGTCCTTCCTGGCTGATCAGCTGCCCCTGCAGGTACCGATCCTTGGGGCTGGGCTGGCTCTCCATCATCCCCAACTCCCGGCAGGAGGGATGGGCTGGGAGCTGCTTAACCCAGCACTGGGAGCCAAAACAGCCTGGGATGCTCCCTCTTACCCCGCCCAGGGATGTTTCCTTCTCCTCCAGTGGGGCTGCTCCCTTCTTCCGCCCTAGGGATGCTTCCTTCTCTCCACCTGGGGCTGTTCCCTTCTCTGCCAGGAATGATCCATCTTTCCCCCTTGGAGTTGCTCCCTTCTTTCCCTCCTGGGATTGTGCCTTTCTTCACCCCTAGGGATGCTCCCTTCTCCTCAGTGCTGATCCCCCTCCTCCCCTCAGAGCTGCTCTCTTCTCCCACCCTGGGGTTGTTCCCTTCTTCCCCTCAGGGCTGCTCCCTTTTTTTCCCTCAAGGATGCTCCCTTCTCCCTGCCTGGGGTTGCTCCCTTGTCTCCTGGGGATGCTCCCGCCAAGGTTATTCCCTTCTCCCTCAGGGAATGCTCCCTTCTTACCCCCGGCGTCGCTCCCTTGTTTTTTCCTCCCCAGAACACTCCGTTCCCTCCCAGGGCTCCCCCTTCCCTCCCGGGGCTCTCCCCCTTCCCTCCCGGGGCTCTCCCCCTTCCCTCCCGGGGCTCTCCCCATTCCCTCCCGGGGCTCTCCCCATTCCCCCCCCGCACTCCCCATTCCCTCCCAGGACTCATCCCAGCCCCGCCCGGCTCCCCCCGCAGGTTTACACGGCCATTTACTACGTGCTGGCCGACCTGGTGATGCTGTCCCTCTACTGCTACTACAGGGTGAAGAACAGGGGTGGCAGGGGTGAGTTGGGGCACGAGGGGGGTCTGTGCTCCCCTGGGATCCTGTTGGGGTTGGCTCGTCCCTGTCTGCAGGGAATCCCCGGGGACATTCCAGGGGCAGGGAGGCTTTGCAGACACATCGATGCTTGCTGGGGTTTCCCCTTGGATAGTTTGACCCCCAGGAAAGCCACAGCCAACAAATAGGTACAGGGTGTGCCTGGGGCTTCTGCAGCCCCTGCAAATCCCCACACAGTGTCCAGGCTGAAAACAAACCCCTGTGAGCCACACTGGGCAGAGAAATAAAGTCTTTACCCACTGTGAGGTGGTGACTCCACCTCAGAGCTGGAAAACACAGAACTCCTGACTCAGACAGGACTGGAAGGGAAAGGGGGAAGTTTTCTGACTGTTTTGGGTCAGAACTCCAGCCCTGGCATGATGGGGAAGTTCCTCCCTGTTCAACTGGAGTGAAAAGGGAACCTGAGCCATCCTTGCAAGGTTAAAACAGGCAGAGGAAACAGAGCAAATCCATTTTCCAGCATTGCAGCTTTCTGAGCTCCAAACAGGCTCCTTGGGACAGGGACAACTTTAACTTACTCAAGACATGTAAACTTAGGAAACCAATATTTGGTGTAATATTTAATATTTGGACCATCAGCTGTGTAGTTTTGTTAAGCTGGAGAGCTCTTTTACTGAATATAATCACTAAATAATTACTGAATAATTAAGCTGAGGCAGGGCTTGCTCTGGCATGGATTTGAGCATGGCTGTTGTGAGATAAGACAGTGAAATCTTCTGGGGGGTTGATTTTTAAGAGCCCTAAACCCAAAGAAACCGAGATAGGAGCAGTTTCCTGCCTGATAAGGTACAAACTGACCACATCACTGGGAGATAAATCCCCCACAGCAGCCCTTACCCAGTCCCTGGGTGAGGTGGAGATGAGGGAGGTTTCTCTATCCAGGGAGGGGTTGGTGGATTCTCCCTAACCAGGCTGTCCTTGGTTCCCTGCAGTCACTGCCCCAATCAATGCAGCCTTTGTGTTCCTCTCCATGGGGATGGTGACAACCCTCTCCCTCCTGGGCAGCAGCACCAGCACCCAGGGCCCAGGGCCCTTCAGGGGGAGGTCTCTGCTCTCAGTTCACCTGGAGGATCCTGGAGCAAAGGTGAGCCAGTTCCTAAATCTGAGTGATGGGATGCAGGTGATCCCACCCAGCAGTCCCAAAAACACCACATATTTTGGGCTTGGGGACATCTCTGTGCCTCTTTTAGGAGCAAATTGTTCTGCAGGGTGTTAGAGTTTTGGAAGGTGACACTGGAAAGAGAACTTCCAAGGCAGCTCCAGAATCCAGGGACAGTTTGCTGCAGGATTTCAGGGCCTGCTTGAGTGCCTGCAAACTTAACATTTCCTGTTTGCAAACAGACATTATTTCAGGAAGCTGCTCAGGATGGACATTCTCTAAAAAATGTGGTATTCACATTAAACCACAGCCATAAAGAATGACTGTTTTCAGGAATTTTGAGAGACTTTTCCCATTTTATTCCTTTTTTCAATTACACAGTCATAGAATCATAGAATCACACATTATTATTATTATTATTATTATTATTATTATTATTATTATTATTATTATTATTATTATTATTATTATTATTAT
>JAWWLZ010000054.1:1079765-1092657 GCA_035041345.1 Poliocrania exsul | reverse complement strand
TATTATTATTATTATTATTATTATTATTATTATTATTATTATTATTATTATTATTATTATTATTATTATTATTATCCACATATATATGTTATTGAAAAGCCAGCAAACAAGTGCATCAAGGTGACTCAGTTGGCGTAAAAGGAGGTTTTCAGAAGAGTTTTGCACTGGAATAGTAAAGGACCTCTCCAAGCCATGAAAATAAATCCAGTTCCCAATATAAGACCCTGAACTAAATAAGACCCTGTGGTGAAATGAAACATAATTACCAGTTGTAATTAGCACAGGAGCTGTCAGAGGAGGGAGAGCTGGGCAGGTCAGGGACTGGGCTTGGGGGCCACGGGGAGGGTGCTGAGCCTGTCTGAGAACCAGGGGCTGCTCCTGCCCCCCTTCCTTCCAGCCTTTCACCAGGAGTGAGATCATTGGATTCACCATCGGCTCCGTGTCCTCCGTGCTGTACCTGTGCTCCAGAGTGCCCCAGATCCACACCAACGTGAGTGCCCACCCTGGGCACCCCTGGGCACCCCTGGCATGGCACACCCGAGGGGGCTGCGGGATCTTCCCTCTCCTCTTTGCTCAGAGATCCCAGGACTCTATCTCTGATCATTCCATAAGGGACTATTTTTCTGCATTTCTGGTCCAAAACCTGATTCGTTTTTCTCCCTTCTCTTTAACCTACCAGTATTTTGAGGGTATGGCTTTCATTTACAAGTACAAGGGGAACTAAAGGGCTCTTGGCATTGAGTCACCACCTTTTTCTTCTCTTTGTTTGGGGAGAGGATGATTAATACCACTTTATTTAGGAGAGCTGCACCCCAGCTGCTCTCCTTGTCCCCTCTTTTCCCAGTACAAGAGGAAATCCACGGCTGGGATCTCCTACTCCCTGTTTGCCCTGGTGATGTTGGGGAATTCCCTGTACGGCCTCAGTGTCCTGCTGAAGAACCCTGAGCCAGGCCAAGGGGAGGGTGACTACGTCCTGCACCACCTGCCCTGGCTGGTGGGCAGCCTGGGCGTCCTTGCCCTCGACGTGCTTGTATCCTTTCCTTGCCCAAACTGCCCCCTGGGGTCCATCCCACCTGCAGGGAGCCCTCCTGTCCTGGGACAGGCAGGAGAAGGGGCTGATGCTGCTCAGGGGTTGCTCACCCAGGTGCAGGTGAGCCATTTGTGGTGTGGCAGCAGCTGAAACGCTCCAGCCTGTGTTGGCACTGCCCTGTTTGCTCCTCTGCTGGCACAGACAGCCCCTGGGGAGGGGTGGGAGGAGCTGAGGGCACAGATCCACCCGCGGGTGAACAGCCTTAACCCCTCCCCAGATCTCCTTCCAGTTCCTCGCCTATCGCAAAGGAAGAGCCGGGACCCACGAGGAGAGGGATGCCCTTCTTGCAGAGCAGGGAGACAGCCTGGAGAGCTGACACAGGGACCTGCCTGGGGGAGAGGAGGACGATGCAGAGGAGGAAAGTGGCCTTAACGCCCTCCATCCTGGCGGCTCCAGGAGAAGGGGACCCGAGCCAGGGGGGTCAGACACCTTGTGCTGCTGAAACCGTGGCAGAGGATGCTGCTGTTTGAACTCGTGCCTCTGATACCAATGATGCTGTTGGGATAAAAGGGAATTATTTGATACCTCAGTTGCTCTTTGCTGCTCTGCTGCCCCGCAGCCCAGCCCGGTCGCTGCTATGTCTCTGCGGCAGATCTGGAGCTTCCCGGTGCTGACAAACACGGGAGGAGCGTGAGAGGGGCAGGGACGGGGCTGACCGGCCTGCAGGGACCCTGCCCCGCGCGGGCCCCACAGCTCCGCCCCGGGGCTCACACAGTGCCCGCGTCCCGCGGGGACGGGGCAGCACGACAAAGGGTTCGTTCCACACCCCCGGTTTAATTAGCGCGGCTCCCGCCCATAAAACACCTCCTGCCCCACGTGCCTCCTCTGGTGTCATTGTGCCAGTTCACTTGGCAGTTCCTGCTGCTTTCCAGTGATCTCACTGCCCCACTTCTCTGCCTTCTCATTTTTTGCCTCACCCATGTTTTAATTCCATGGATTCCTTGGGGAATTGCTCCACCTCTGTTACCCATGGAAGAGCTGCCTCTCTGCTCCTGCTGGATTTCGGTCCTGCCCTCCCATCACTGATGAATTTATACCCAACCTGATGGGTTTATGCCCAACACTGATGAATTTATCCCCTTTCAGGGCCCTGCACACCAAGAAAATCACCAAGTCCCAGCGTGTTGCCCTCAGGGATCCCTCCCAGCTGTGGGGCCGGCACTGCTGCCTTGCCCAGCCTGTCCCTCAGGAGCTGTCACAGCCCACGGGCCCCAGACAAGCCCTGGGCCCACTGCAGGGATTGGTTGGGGGGTGAAATGGGGCACGATGGAAAGCCCAAATCAGAGCACATCAATCAGGGCAATGCCAACAGTGTCCACCTGCTTGGCTTCACCACAGGTTAACTCCAATGGCCACGGACAGGAAGAGCCCAGCAGGGGTTTCTTTCTTTCCCAGTTTCACCAGGATTGTTTTGTTACAGCCAAAGCCAGGCCTGAAGCTGTGCAAGGTCCCTCTGCCCACCAAGGGGGTCAAGAGGGGGCTGTGGGTGAGGCTTTTGGGTGCCACAGGGACCAGAGGAGCAGCTCTGGGGTCAGCAGTGGGGGTGGCACCATCTGCCCCCCACTGCTGGACACACAGACCCCCAGACTGTGTCTGACACCCCCAGGAATCCCCCTCCAAACACTCCCACCCCACGTTGCTGGGGGCCACAGCATCAATGGCAGCACCTCAGAGGGCCCTGGGAGAGCATCACACACATTTCAGCTCCTCTGGATGTGAGACAAAAACCAGCCCCCAAAGACCCTGCAAGGAAGGGAGGAGAAAGGACACCAATCACAGACACACACACACTTCTTCCTGGGATTTTTTTTATTTTTATTGTTTTAGTCTTTTTTTTTTCCTTTTTTTTTCTTTTTTCCATTTTTTAGTATGGAGGCTCAAGTATCAGATGTAGATTCAATTTAAGCTTTACAAAAAAAACCAAAAAATCAAAACAAAAACCCCTTTTGCATTCCATAAAAATTGACAGAAAAGCGCCTTGGAACCAGAAAAGAAAGAAGAACTTCTCAGCAGGTCTCCAAATCACCATCTCCTGCACATCTGGGTGAGTCACATCAGACAATCCCAAGGAACACCCTCTCTTCCCTCCCTCCCACCAGCCAACCCCGTGCCCAGCCCCCAAACATACGTGGAATAGATTATTTTTCTCTTTTTTTTTCTTTTTTTTTTTTTCCAGTTCTTCCTCTTTCACACACCACAGTATTTAATAAATTTTTGTTTTACATTTTTTACACCAATGTAACAAAAGGCAGGAGGGGAGGGAGGGAAAGACAAAACAATGATTCGTGGTGATGCATATAAATGGGGGAGGGTGGGAGAGGGGTGGGGGGAGAAAAAATAATACATGGACTTCTACAGAAACATTGCCTAAGTCTGGAGAGTAAAATGTGGTGCAAAGTAGGCCTCAGAGACTGAAAAAGTTTGTACAGCTTTATTCATGGGGAGAGGATGGCGCTGCATGGAGAGTATTGGATGCAGATCGTGACGTGACGGAACAGAAAAGGGCAGGGCAGGGATGAGTTCTCTACCAAAGGAATCTAACGAGTGCATGGCATGGCTGGTTAGCATTTTAACTTTGCTGCTTTCTCTTCAAAGCCTCCACCAGGTCGTTTTTAAGAGCTTCTTGTTTTGATTTGTCTGCAAAAGTCTGCACAGACCTGTGGGGAGAAGGAGAGGTGGGTCAGAGGGAGGGGAGGGGTTGGGGACAGTCCTGGGAGGGAGGGACAGCCCCTCGGCCCAGGGACACTCTGCCCCTCGGCACGGGGGACACAGCTCTGCCCGCTGCCCCACGGGGAGCAGAAGGCAATGGACACTCGGGTGAGACATCAAACCAAAACACTCCAGCAAGGACGGCACCAAAGGCTTCCCCCAGGCAGCTCCAGCTGCTGGGAGGAGATTCCCCCAGTCTGTGTTACAGAACCCCAGCGTCCCACAGCAAGGGGTTAGTGCTCCTGCCCTCAGAGTCAGGGGAAGTGCAGCCTCCACCCAGGAGAGGGGCCAGGCTGGGCAGCCCCTGCCTCTCCTGCAGACTCAGAAGTCGCCCCAGGGTTTGCTCTGCTGGGAAAGCAGCCAGAGCTTCTGGGCTCAAATTTGCCTGGTTTTGTACCTTCCCCAAGTACTGAGAGATCAAAGCAGCTGAAGGAGAACAGAGATACTGTCACAAGATTATTGCAGAGGTTCCCCTTGGACAGAACAGAGGAAAAGCTCCAGTTTCCAGGAGTGCCCTGGGATCAGTGCCCTGTGAGGTGGCTGCGGAGGAACCTCCAATTCCAGTGGGACAGTAAGAAATTCCCACTTTTAAAACAGACCCTCTTAAATGTGATTATTGACAGAATGACAAGACCAGACTTTTTCCAGAGTTGGTACCACAGAGAAGTGGCAGGATCCAGTTTGGCAGGAGATTTCCCCACCTCAACCACATTTCACAGCCTTTTCAGCACTCAGGACCTGGGCTGTGGAAGGTGCCCCTGCCCATGGCAGGGCTTGGAACTCCAGGAGCTTTAAGGTTCCTTCCAACCCAAGCCAGTCTGGGATTGTAGGACTCAAAGCCTCATTTTCCCTGGATGCTGTCTCCTGTAAACAAGGTTGCTCTTTGTGGTGGGTATTTTCCTGCCATTTTTATAACAGTATTTCCATTCTCTTGTCTCTGGAGACTTCTGCTGCTTTAATAAAAACACACATTTGATGTTTGCCTTTGTCACAGGCTGAAGAAGTGGCTCTTGGCCATTATCAACACACAGTGAGGTTTCCCCTCTGTCAGCAAAGTGTGTTTAAAACATCTGCAACTGGCCAGGAGGTGCAGTGGGAGGTTAAGGTGGCCCAGGTTAGTCATGGCCCAGTGTCCTCCACAGTCAGAGCTGCAGAGCAGGGAGAGCACAGAACAAACCCTCGTGCAGAGCACAACCAAGGGAGGCTGGGAATGGTTCAGGAGCTTGGGCTTCAAGCTCCAAGGGAGTTCAAGACCCACCAGGCAAACAGGGGATGTGAGTGTGAGTGAGCTCTGACTCGTGGGAAGTGCCAGCTGGGGTTGTTTTACCCAAGACTTCATCCTGCAGGGAGGACACTCAGAGTGCAGGGAGTGCCCTCCTGGGAGTGATGGTGCCCACAGGACACGTCCCAGGACTCCTGATCCAATCAGCACAATCCAACACCACTCCAACGCGCTCCTTCCCTGCTCCCAAGCCAGAGTGCAGAGCGGTCAATGCTGCCCCAATTCCAAGTGTGAGGCTTCCAAGGGGGGCACCCCCAGTGGGAGAGGCACCCCCAGCGTTTAGTTCCGAGTCACAACCCGCGGGTGGCACCGCTCGGGATTAGGGGTTAGTTCTGTCCCGTCACCATGCAGGGCTGGGCTGGGTCAGTCCTGTTTAGTGCTGCTCTCACACCCCACGGGCAGCCAGGGGTACCTGCAGTGCTCAGTTATCAGGCTGGATGTAGATCTGGCGCTGCGTCAGCACTTGAGAAAGTTCCCTCTGCAACTGCTTATACTTTTGGTTGTCGGGAATAGCATCGATAGATCTACAGAGAGCAGTGGGAAACCAGGGAGCAAACAGGGAAAAGAACAGTCAGAAGAACTCAGGAACACAGAGCTGGGGATTCTGGAGACCACCAGGGAAGAAGGAGTGTGGACACAGTGTGGGAGGAGCAGGGAAAGGCTCCAGGTGTTCCTGGCACATCCCAGCACTGCCCACGGTGCCAGGACTCCCTGAGGGACTGGAGACAGCAGAGAGAGGCAGTTCCAGCAGCTGAAGGCAGTTCACAGGGGAAAAGACTCCATCATGTTTCCCTAGACTGGTAAGGAATGTTTCCTGCCTAGCACAGGGGAAATGGGCCTTTATCCAGGCTGGGTGTGGGACAGGACCCAGAGCAGCTGCTCTCACAGATCCTGTGGCTGCCCCTGGTGCAGCACAAGCACTGAATTAGCACCATTTTGTATCTTCTTCCACATCTGAGGCTGGGGGAGCAGCAGGACACCCACTGTGGGCCATTTGTTTGTTCCACATTATCACACCTGCTGGAGATCTCCCTGCACTCAAAGGAAGGGATTTGGCACCTCCGTTCTGTGCTTTCCTCTGTGAGCAGCAGAACCACCAGCTTGGGATTTGTGTGTCCAACTCCTGGCCAGGAATGGGCAGGGGCTGAAAAGCACAGCCCAGTTTCCCTACAGAAAGGCACAGGGGATTGATTCTCTTGCTCTGTTGTTCCAGGGCACTTTATTTTGACCAGGTTTTGAAAGAAAAGACAGAATTTAACCCAAAGTCTAATTACCACAAACCACTCACATCACAACTTAATTCTGGGACTGTTCTTAAGAATAGCAGAAAGAGAGGTCAGAATTTAAGCACAACTTGCAGGACTGTGAAGAATAAAACCCCTAATGAAAAACAATCCTGAAATACAAGTGTTGTTAGTTGGGCTGTTTTCCTCCTGGTGGAAGAACAAGGGATTAAAACGTTGCCTCAGGTTTCTGTGAAGTGTCCCCTGAACTCCACACAACAAATAACATTCCAAAGCACAGGGAAGGGAAACAGGAGCAGCCCAAGGCTGGGGGGGCACCACAGGGATGGGAAGGGGGTCCCTCTCCCAGCTGGAGATCCCTTACCTCAGCCCATTAACGATGTCCTTTGTTTTTCCAAAATAGATCTCATTCAGTGTACTTCTGATTTTGTTTTCCATGTCCTGGAAAAAGACAAGAAACCCGATCTTTAGCAGCTGTTCCCAGGGACGGTGCAGCACTTGCCCCACCCACAGGTCCAGCCTGGTGTGTTCCCACAGTTTAGATCCTCCCCAAACACCCTCTGGCCCAACCTCTCTGCTCTAATCCAGGAAATAAAGGCTTTATTCCCGTTTTCTCCTCCCACTTCACCACTCCAGGCCGTGGATGTCTCTCTGGACCACGAGAGGGCAGTTTCTCTCCAGTTATCCACGTTCTGCACAGGAGGCAAATGCATCCCAGCCCACCCCAACCTTCCTCTGGAACTCCCCGGGGCACTCACCTCTACCAAGCGCCCGATGTTGGCTATGTGGGGAGAGGAGTCACTCACAGTCTCATCCTTCTCCATCTGCAAAGGGAAGACAGAGCCATCAAAGCCTCTCCTGCTGTGCCAACAGCCCAGGGAGGGGCAGAGACACTCCTGGCACTGAACACGGGTGGGTGTGGGGGGCACAAATACAGGGTAATAAAACCAAGAACCAGGAGAAGACCCTGGTGCAAAACTGTCACCCACCCCCACTGAGGGGCTGCAGGGCTGCAGAGGGGACATGTGGACAGCTGGCAGCTCTGCAGGGGGAGGGATCAGGGGCTGCACAGGAGGAGGGGGATGGCAGGGAACAGCTCAGAGCTGTCCCTCCAAACAGCCCTTTCTCCTCAAACCACACTGTCACTCTCACTCCTCACTGTCACTCCCCACTCTCCCACTGTCACTCCCCACCTGCCAAACCCCAGGCTGAGCCCAGTCCCACCCCATGGACACAGCTCTGTGGTGTCTCTCCTGTTGCAGATCCACTGCCTGCCTTCCCTGCCTGCCTTCCCAGCCCTCTGCTCCCAGGGAAACTCCCTCTGCTGGGAATATTGAGCTCCCTGTGGCTGGTTGGTCATTTGGGGACTGGAATAAAACACTTTTCTGGGCTTTCTGTAAATGTTCTTTGGAGGAATGACACAAAGAGGGAAATTTAAGTTGGAGAAACACTTTGTTTCATTGTGAAAGTGTCTGAAAGGACAGAGGGGGAGCTCGTTCTGCACTTTGCTCCAAAGAACCAGCAACATCCACAGCTGTTCTGGCCACAGAGCAACGTGAAAATCCCTTTAATGAAACACAAACAGCCATCTGAGCCAAAGGCTCCCAGAGCCACAGGCAGGGACTGGCAGACTGAAGGCTCCAGGTGGAAAATATGTGGAATTAAGTGGGTATCAGCAGGGCAAAGTTTGGGCTCTCTCTCCAGCTCCCACTCCAGACTGTGAGCAGGTAAGGGGAGTTGGGAGCTCTGCTGCAGGAACCAGCTGGGACTGCCCTCCCCTTACACTGATCTGTCCTCTCCAAAGAGCCAAAGGTGTCCCAGTCCTGCCCCAAACTGCACAGGCAAACCCACCCCAAGCTGGGGGTGCTGCACAGCCCCCAATGCCCCAAGCCAGACGTGCTCAGCTCTTCCACCCCCTCTTTTTCTGAACTGTTATAGACCTGAACCACTGTGAGATCATAAAGGACCTCAAAGCCCACCCCCTGCCATGGGCAGGGACAATCCCAGGTGGCTCCAAGCCCTGTCCAACCTGGCCTTGGACACTCCCAGGGCTGGGGCAGCCACAGCTGCTCTGCCCACCCTGTGCCAGGGCCTGCCCACCCTCGTGCCAGAAAGGGGAAAGAGAAACAGGTCCCCAGACAATGCCTGGCTGGCACATCCCTGCTGTCCTCTGCTCCCCAAACACTGCTCAGGGCACTCCCAGCTGCTGGGGGGGAGCTCGAGGAGCAGGAGAAGATCCCACTGGTGGAAAAACATCAGGAAGTTGGTGGGATGGGCCTGCACATGAGAGCTGGACTTGATGGGAATGGATCATCTCCCAGTGGCTGAGCACAGGGATTTATTTCCCTGGGATGGTAAATGGCAGAAAGGCTCTGCTGGTGTCCCACTGAGCAGCAGGAGATGCCAGGAACACCCCCTGCATCCAGAACACCCCTCTGCATCCAGGGAACACCCTCCTGCATCCAGGGAACATCCCCTGAATCCAGAACACCCTCCTGCATCCAGGGAACACCCCCCTGCATCCAGGGAACATCCCCCTGCATCCAGGGAACACCCCCCTGCATCCAGGGATGGCTCTCTTGGCCCAGCCCAGCCTTCACCCAGCTCTGCAACACCTTCTGCCTCCACTGGAGAGTCTCAGGTTCAAATCCAACCCCCATCTGAGCTGCTTTAACCCCAAAGCTCAGGCCTCACATCCCTGCAACTTCATATCCTCCCCTTCCCATCTCCAGCTGTAAATAACCTGCAGGTCTGGAGGCAGCTCCTCCCTCAGCAAACCTGCAGCTCCTCGGGGCAGGAACCACACCCAGGCCTTTGTGCTCCAGGACACCCAGAGAGGCACCTGCTCCTCTGGCTTTGCAGGGAGGGCTCACAAACCACCCAGGTTGGACTGTTTGCCACAAAGGGGCAGCCTGAACCTGCTCTGCTTAAAGAGCATCAAACAGGACCAAACAGCTGCTCCTCCCTCCGAGGGAAAGTGCAGCTGAGGGAACCCCTGAGCTCAGCCAGAGCCACTTTCTCCCTCCAGTTCCACCAAAAAGTTCCTCTCCAACATCCTGTGGAGTGAGAGCAGGGCCCAGCAGCTCAGGCCAAGGTGTGCTGAGGACACCCACCCTGCCCAGGCCTCTGTTTCCCTTGGCCTGCACTTCCCAGCTCTGGGTTCAGCCTTAGCCAGGCCTGGGATTAAAGACTTGACCAGGTCACCACAACTCAGGTGTAATTACTGCAAACAGTTTGGAAGAGGCAGAGAAAAAACAGCTCAAAACTGTCTCCAGATGCCTTTTTCCTTCCTCTGCTTTTCCATCAGCTTCTTGTGTGAGTCAACAATGCTGTGGAAAGGAAAAATCACCCAGGCACAGGCCCTGGGACCAACCCAAGCTCAGTCCCTTTGCACTCACAGACCCTGCTGGCCTGGGCCTGGCTCAGACCTGCACAAAACCAGGAGGGTCTGAACAGACTCTGCTTTGTGCTTTGTGTGGAAAAGCCTCAGTGTGCCCTGGGAAGGCTCATAAAGCAGTTTTAGCTGCTGCCAATCCCTCCTGCAGTCACTCCTGACCTCACAATGTGCCTCCTGTCCTCCAGGGTTTACGACTCTGCTCAGTCAGGGCCTGGCAGAGCCCGAGCTGAGGCAGCCCCAGAGCCCTGGCAGGTGCCTGGAGGGGCAGCAGCTCCTCCTCCAGGGATGCACAGCCTGAATTCCCACCAGCCTGGCACCTTCCTGGGGAAAAACAGCTCTCAAGAGGAAGTCAAAGTAATTAACACAGCCACAACCCCACTAAATGTTTAGATTTATCTTTTTTTTTGGAGGTTTTTTTAATCAGTGTCCTGCTACTGCAGAAATAAAATATTAAAGGATACTGAACCCCCAAATGTTTAGAAGAAATTTATCTCTTTTTTTTTTAGATTTTTTTTTAAATTAGTGTCCTGGCACTGCAGGAGGAAAATACTGAAGAAAATCCTGAAGAGGGACACTAAGAGAGAACTGATGTGCTTAAGGACAGGAGAATCCTGCAGTCAGTCAGTGCCAAACACAGGTTTGCTCACAGTGGCTTTGGCTGGCTGTGAAAAGAGACACAGAACAAAAGAGGTCACTCTGTATTTTTATAATCCTACTGGAACCTTCCTGTAAGAAAGTGGGCAAATCTTACAGAGAAAAACACCTGCAGAATAAAAATTTAGGGATACCCAAAGATGAACTAAGCTCAAAAGCAAGTCCAAACTGCTGCTGATGTTTTGTTTTTTTAATTGCAAGCCCCACTTGCTGCCAGGCAGAGCTCAGGGGGCTCTCTGGAGGTGACAACTCTGCATTTCCCACCCCCTGGGCTGCACCAGGAGGGTGTTCACCCAACACCTCCCAAACCCTGGGCCTCTCTGGGGCTCCTGGGAGGGAGGGGAGGCAGCCCTGCAGTGCCCAGGGCCCAGACTCACCTGCCTGGTGAGGCTCCCCCCCAGGTTCATGGTGCCAGAGCCAGTTTTGTTGGTCTGCAGCCACAGCATCACCGTGGAGGTCAGTTTGTAATGGGCAGTGCGGCCACTGGACTTCTCCTGCAAGGACACAAAGGGTTAAAATCCCCCCAGAACCCCCCTAAAGACCCCACAGCAACAGGACAGTGAGTCCAACCCCACTCACAGCACAGGCTGCTGCTTAACAGCAATTTCAAGTGTGCACATTCCTCTAATTTTCCAAAGCAGCTCCAGTTAGAGCAACTCACCCTCCTATTACCTTGTTTTTATTACCTAATTAGTGATATTTATCTGTAGACCTTTATGTTAAAAAAAAATAATAATCTGAGGCTCACATGCACAGAAAGCAACATGCCTTCAATTCTTCTGGGATTCTGTTTGATTACAGCCCTGACTTATCTCCATCCAAAGAGCCTCAGGGCACTTTCCAGGCTGAGCAGGGGGAGGTTTGGCAGCCCTGGCCTTGTTCAGAACACCTGTGCTCCTTAATGGGCTGGAATTCACTGGGGGTTGTTCCCATGGGGTGTCTCAGCTGCCCCAGGGGCTGTACCTGAACCTCCACCACGTGGATGGAATCCCAACATCCCTTAATCTTCTTTGATCCATCTCCAGCTTTCTTGATGAGGATCACCCCGGCAAAGCCGTGATCCAGATCCCAGAGGTAGACAGAGGAGACTCCACCTTCAAAATACCTGTGGGAGCAGAGCCAGAGGAATGTTAAAAGCCAGCAGGGCCCAAGCCAGAGTCAGGGACCAACAATAACCTTAAATCAGCAGGATTTCTGTGTCCCAATAAAGGTTATTTTGAATTCTAAGACAGCACAGTCTCACCAGTCCCACACAGCAGCTCCAACCATTTTATAATGCAGAGACTAATTACAAAAAGACCTGCACATTTCTCTCAAGGAGCATGAAAGCAGAGCTGCTCACAGATTCCTACAGCACTCAGGCAAACAGTTCCTCTGATTCCAATTAACCCCAGCAGCTGCTAAAAGCACAAGCTACAAAATGGGCTGAGTGAGGCTTTATTTTACAGTTTGGTCTTTTTTTCCTTCCCTTTTTTTCCTTCCCTATTGGCAAAGTCTGGAAGTTCTTTACAACAAAGTTCACTAATTAAGACAAAAGGGAGCAAGTGAGCAGCTTTCTGCTGCTGCCTCAGGTTTGTGTGAGGCTCCTTTATTGATGCAAAGGAGCTGAACTGGAAGCAAGGAGCTCAGAAAGGAAGGGATGTGGGGAGGTTTCACTATTCCAGTTCCACCTGTGGGATACAAGAAGCCAGACTTGCCTGAATCTCAGATTTCTGGGAGATAAAAGTACAGCCAGAAAACTAGCAGAGCAATTCCACCTGCAGAGCCCAGACCCTCTGGGTGACACCAGTGTTGGGCCCCCCCTGTGCCAGGTGGAAAATGCACCTTCAAATAATGGGAAACAACCCAACAATGCTGGAAGAAAGATGCAAAAGGAGAGATTTTGGCTTCTAGAAAACTGGAACTGGAACCCACAGGGCTCCACTGGTTCCATTCTCAAGTTACCAAAGAGCCCTGAGGAGGAGGAGGAAGGCAAAGGGAAGGCTGTTGGATGGCACAGAACTCTCAGATCTGAGTGATGAACTCACAGAATGACCACAGGGAAGGAGGAGGAAGGCAAAGGGAAGGCTGTTGGATGGCACAGAACCCTCAGATCTCAGGGGTGAACTCACAGAATGACCACAGGGAAGGAGGAGGAAGGCAAAGGGAAGGCTGTTGGATGGCACAGAACCCTCAGATCTGAGGGGTGAACTCACAGAATGACCACAGGGAAGGAGGAGATGTGACCTGAGCTGAGGCAGATCAGCTGTGACAGTGATTTTGGTTGTCAGGGATTTGTCACTGTCTGGAGCAGAGCAAGAGCTCAGCACCCAAAGGCAGCAGGAGCTGCCAGGCCTGACCCTTCCCAGCAGCTCAGGGACAGGCAGCACATCAGGCTGGGCTCCATTCCTGCCTCTGAGTGTCACACAGAGCTCCAGGTGACCCTGTCCCTCCTCTGAGTGTCACACAGAGCTCCAGGTGACCCTGTCCCTCCTCTGAGTGTCACACAGAGCTCCAGGTGACCCTGTCCCTCCTCT
>JAWWLZ010000054.1:1068348-1079665 GCA_035041345.1 Poliocrania exsul | reverse complement strand
GCTCCAGGTGACCCTGTCCCTCCTCTCCTGCAGGAAAGGGTCACTCAGTGACTCTCCCACCTCTGTGCTCCTTCCCAAGCACAGCCAGTTGGGAATGCCACTCCCAATCCAATTTACTGTGCACTGTGGACTCCATGTGTCAGGCTGAAGCTCTGTGGGTCCAAGTGGATCCAAGGACACTTCCATAACTCAGGAGAAAACCCATTGGGAAGTGAATTCAGTAAAAGGAGTAACTCCCAGCACATCCTCTGCTCTCAGACCACTCCAGTGAGCCCCAATCCCCTTTAATTCCAGACATCCAAGTCTGTCCCCAAACCAGTGCTGACCTCAGGAAGGGCAAACAACTTGAAGTCCCCACAGTGCTTTATTTTGAATGGGTGGCTCTGCTGGGCAGTTCAGTGACCAACAGGAACACCCCAAGCCATTTATCAACCACTGCCAACACACCAGTGGGAAGGGAGAGCCCTTTGCCCCTCAGCCCCAAACCAGCAAACACCATTTCACACCCCCTGGGGCATCCACAAGAGGGTTGGGGTTAGTGCAGTTACTGGGAATTCCAGTCCTGCAGCAAAGCCCAGGCCTGGTCAAACTGACCCTTCCCTTCAAAGAAAGTTACTGCCCATTTTCAGACCAAGACTGCCTAAAAATATACTTATAATAGAGTCTTCTTAATATCCAGACTAAGTGAATCCACTCAGCAGGGACTGGCAGCCCTGAGCACATTACAGAGTGCACAGACAGTTCCCCATTACCAACTTTACGACCTTCCCACGAGCACGAAATGTTAATTAAGAGAGGGACCCAAACAAGGCTTGGGGAAATTTATTCTTACCTACTGTACTTTGATCCTAATGACATGAAACAAGGGGGGAAAAAAAGATCATTTTTATGTGGTTCACCTTTATGAGATTTTACATAAAGGCTTTTGTGGGTATTTTAAGAATGTGCTAAAATGTTGTCTGAAACCACATAAAACCCTGAGAAGAACCAACAGCCACAGATGGAAACGCTTCCCGTGGCCTTTCTGTGCTTAATGAATCAAACACAGCATTAATATTGTTTTAAACACCAACATGCTATTCCAATAAAGCTGCTTTGCCATGGCCAGATCCAGGATCTGGAGGCTGGAACAACAATGGCACTGATTGAACCCTTATGGATCCACAGCACGTTATCCAAGGCCTGGATTTGGGGAATCACTCCCAAAAAATCCACTGCTCCTTCCCAGGGAGAAAATACACCCTGACCACTCCACTGGAGCTCACCCAGGGAAGTGTTTGCAGAGGGGAATGTTCCCTAAGAGCTGTTTGCTTCAAGAAAATTAAAGAGGTGCCCCAGGTTAATTGGCTGTTCCATGAGGGAAAATGGGCTGAGAGATGGATTGGCAGGGACTGAAATCCACCTCCATGAACTTGGATTTGCTGCAGGAAGGTTGGACCAACTCCAGGAAACCCCCTCACCACAGACTGATATGAGCACTGATTAAAGTCCAGGCAGGAGAGGAACCAGGTTGGAAAAGGTTCCAGGAGGGAAAGAAAGAAGTGGGGGGGCAAAGCAGAGCAGAGCCCCAAAGTCACACCCAGGAGCTGCAGAAAACACCTGGAAAGCTCCACAAAGGTCCTGGATTGAACATCTCCTTCCTGCACGGGCTGTTCTGGATGTCCCAGCTCCTGGAGCACCATCCTCCTGCCCAACAGCAGCTGGAAAAGGCACTCTGTGTTTTTTGGAAGCTTCAATCACAGAATTAAGGCTGGAAAAGATGTTGGAGATCACGGAGCACCACCATCAATCACCACCAACCCACGTTCCCAAGTGCCACAGCCACGTGTTTTTGGAACAGTTCCAGGGTTGGTGACTCCACCACTCCCTGGGCAGCCCATTCCCATGATTTACAACCTTTTCCATGAACATTTTATCCTCATATCCAATCCAAACCTCCCCTGGTGCAACCTGGGGCTGTTTCCTCCCAACCTGTTACCTGGGAGCAGAGATTGACCCCCAGTCACTACAACTGGCCCCTCCCAAAGAATCCAAGGAATCAGGAGAGACTGTGGGGATGTACCAGAGGCCTGAAGTGGCAGGAATTCAAACTGGGGGCCCTCAGGAACATCCCCAAGGGAAAAGCCATTCCCAAGGACAGCAATTCAGAGCAGAATTCGCTTCCTAAAGGACATGGATCAATCCAGGATGTTCCACTCAGGATCAGTCTGGGTTTACCTACAGGCCAAAGTTTGTTATAAAACAATTAAAATGTTGTTTTATGGTTGTCATATCCCTTAATTAACAACCAAAATATGCTAAATGACACCACAGCTGGGCTGGAAGGTCCTGAAGAGGCCAAACAGACCAAGGGACATCCCTGTCCTCTCCAAGGGCAGTCAGTGCTCTCCCACCTCTGGGAAAATCCCTTTGTAAGGTTGCCCAGGAAGGTGTAAAGCCCAACACCATCACCCCCTGTCCCTGCAGAGCTCAGAGCAGCAGCTCCCTCACCATCAATGACAGTTTGAACCTTGTGATCAAACCCTGAAGTTTCACATCCGTTGCTGCTCAGCCACAGAACTGGAAAAAGCTGTTTGATAGAAAAAAAGTCACACTTAACACTGACCTACTTTACAAACTCAAGAAGAAAAGGAAATATTGAAGCTAAGAGTGATCCAAAGCTTTATGAAGTGTTTGAAGTCGAAGTGGGAGGGGACACAGGATGGAAACTTGTCTGAGGAGCCCAAGTTGTCCCTGTGAAATAGAGGCTGTGGCCAGAACAAAGCCCTCCCTTGCAGGGCTGTGATGGGGCAGGAAATCCCCCAGTCTGAGCTCAGAGCTCAGCAAGGGGCTCCCATCAATCCCTTTGTTTCCCACCCACTTCCCCCATCCCTCTCTGCTGCTCCCCAGCCCCTCAAACAGATCCTGGATGGAGAAAATGAGTTTCCACCAGCCAGCAATAAAACCAAGCTCTGCCTTTCAGTTACACTTCAGAACCAGATCACTCATCCATAAAAACATTTTGTGTGTTTTCCAGTGAGCTGCTGAGAGCCAGAGACAAAAAGTCTGTGGCTTCTGGCTCTGACAACCCTGATGCAGAAGCACCACCTGGAACCTCAGCCTTCCAAAGGGCTCCACAGGTTTCAAACTGGCTCCTTTAAAGCTGAAAAAGATATTTTTTCTTTATTCCCTAAAGGTCCCAGAGTTATTTCTTCCAGCTACAGAAGTTCTGCATGGAAAGGGAAATGTCTCCAGCCACTCAGATCAACAGACTCCCAAGAAAAGTGGCATTTAAAGATCCTCCCCCAAAGGAAAAGGGTGAGGATTCAGCTCCAGGTGTTTTTACAGGAGGACAATGACCAAAGTCCTCCCCAAAACATCCCCTAAACCACGAGGTGGGGCAGAAAACATCCCAACTTTATGGAAACAGGTGAGTGGAATGGCAAATGACTTGGCACAACTCTCAGAGTCCTCCCCCTGTCTCTGCCCCCTCTCACCTCAAACCAGCACAGGAACCACAACACAAATAGGAGGGAAGGGGCAGATTTCAGCAATTCTCCTTCCACCAGAGCCAAGGCACAAAGTGTTGAACAAACCCCCTGCAGTCCCACACCTCAGGTGAGGGGGGGAAATTCCTCAGGGGATCAGAGCTGTCCCTAAATAATTCTGTACCCTCCATCCAGCTGTGGCTGAGCCTCTTCAGAGCCTGTTCTTTGATACAAGGTGGGTCCCACAGCACACCAGGATGTGACACTTCTCCCAGTGCTGAGAAGTAAATCCACCAGAGGATTTACAATTCCTCTCTCCTCCTCCTCCTCTGCCAGCAATGGCACTGATGGAACCCTTATGGATCCACAGCACGTTATCCAAGGCCTGGATTTGGGGAATCTCTCCCAAAATCCACTGCTCCTTCCCAGGGAATCTCCCTGACCACTCCCTTAGAGCTCACCCTCCCCCAAACAGTGGGATTTCCAAACCCAGGGAAGTGTTTGGAGAGAGGAATGTCCCCCAAGACCTGTTTGCTTCATGAAAAACAAAGAGGTGCCCCAGGTTAATTGGCTGTTCCATGAGGGAGAATGGGCTGACAGGAGCACCACTGGGTAACACCCACAGAAGGTGCCATGTCTGTGACAGCCCAGGGGGTTTGCAGCCCACCTGAAGAACAGCCCAAGCTGTGCCTGGGGGCTCTGCACAGGTATTTGGCAGGAATTCTCTGCAGCACAGGCAGGTGCAGAGCTCCCTGGAGCAGACATACCAATCCTCTTAGGTATGTGGGACTTGCCAGTGGTGCTTAAAAGCAACATCTGGAGCACTGGGATGACTCAAACTGAGCAGCAGAGTGTGAAGTGCAGGAGCTCTGCAAGGAAAGAAAGCAGTGCCCAAACAATGGGATCCTGAGGGCTGGAAACCTCCCAGTACCTCCCAGTTTGGGCTTTCCAGCACCTCCCATTCTTTAATGGAAACTGCTCATATTTTCCTCCCCATCCAACTGCTCTTGGCAGGTGGAAGACAAGGATCAATCCCACCTGGAAAGGGCTCCATGAGCCACCTAACCAGAGAGACAAAGGGTCACTGTAACATCCAAAGGTTCAGGAACCACCAGGAAGCTACAAACTGCTCCCAAACCCTTCCCTGTGCCCAGTCCTGGCCCAGCCCAGAGAGCACAGAACTTCACCCCCCCAGCCTGGCACCTCCCAGGCTCTGCCAGCTGGAATTCCAACATGGACAGAAGGGCAGGAGACAGCAGGAACCTTCTGTGAGGTGCAAGTTGGGCCAAGTCTGTGCAGGCTGCAGATTCCAAGTGCCATCTCACATCAGACACCCCAACCCAAGGCTGTTATTTGAGTCCCTCTGTCTTCAATTTTCACCATTACAACACCAAGCACTTGGGAGAGCACAAGGAAAATTCCTGGACATGCAACAGAATTCACTGCCAGAGATAACCAGGCCAAAAAATTCCAGATCCCAATGAACTGATATCCTGAAATTGAGCCTCGTTTTTGGAAGCATGGAAGTAATTTCTTACTGGGGATTGAAAGCCTTCAGAGAGTGGTACTTGAGGATGTTGCTGCATCATCAGTGCTGACCTCCTAATCCAGGCTTTCCCTCTGCAGAGCTCAGCTTTTATGTAATCACAGAGAACCGTGGGAACCCCAGGGGAAAAACTCCTCCTCCACCCAGGGCCTTCGATTCAGAGAAGAGGAATGCAGAGTGTACAAAATGAGGCACCCAAAGGAAAAAAAAATCACATGCAAAGCAACCAATTCAGTTTTGCAGCATGGGCAGTGCAGCTGTTTGCTCCAATCTGTGCCACAGACACCAACAACTTCACTGTTAATTCTGGTTTCAGTGCTGAGCTGCCCAGGGGTGTCAGGGAGGGAAAGCCAACACTGCTCTGATCACTCCTAGATCTCAATAATTTCCTTGGGGAAACATCCTGGCTGAGTTTGGAAGCACAGACATGAAGGCAGGGAAGGTCTGGGTGGTTCAGATCTCAGGAAAACATCCTGGCTCAGTTTGGAAGCACAGACATGAAGGCAGAGAAGGTCTGGGTGGTTTAGATCTTGGGGAAACATCCTGGTTGTGAGTTTGGAAGCACAGACATGAAGGCAGGGAAGGTCTGGGTGGTTTAGACCTGGAGAAAACATCCTGGCTCAGTTTGGAAGCACAGACATGAAGGCAGGGAAGGTCTGGGTGGTTCAAATCTCAGGAAAACATCCTGGTTGTGAGTTTGGAAGCACAGACATGAAGGCAGGGAAGGTCTGGGTGGTTCATACCTGGGGAAAACATCCTGGCTGTGAGTTTGGAAGCACAGACACGAAGGCAGGGAAGGTCTGGGTGGTTCAGATCTCAGGAAAACATCCTGGCTGTGAGTTTGGAAGCACAGACATGAAGGCAGGGAAGGTCTGGGTGGTTCAGACCTGGGGAAACATCCTGGCTCAATTTGGAAGCACAGACATGAAGGCAGGGAAGGTCTGGGTGGTTTAGACCTGGGGAAAACATCCTGGCTGTGAGTTTGGAAGCACAGACATGAAGGCAGGGAAGGTCTGGGTGCTTTGGATCTCTCTGAGGACACTTCACCCCATCCTTACCAGCCTGACCCCAAGGCAGGAATGTCCCAGGTGACACAGTGCTGATGTCACAGGCTGTGGGGCCAGGCCCAGCCAGCAGGGAGGGGCACGGAGAGGTTTCCTCAGTGCTGGATGCACAACAAATGCATCTGGATCCAATCTGCTGTGGAAGGCCCAGGAACTGCCATGGCAGGGGAAGCAGCACAAAGGGCTGGGCCAGTAATGAGGAACAGGGAGCTCAGGGCAATAAAGGCACTTCAAAGCTCCCAGGGGTCTCTACTTTAGGCAGACTGGGGTTACATCTAAACCCAGGCACAAGGCTGATTTAAAAAGCTCACAGCTGCCTCAACACTTGGTGAGCTCCAAACCTCATCCAACCTGGCCCTGGGCACTTCCAGGGATCCAGGGGCAGCCACAGCTTCTCTGGGCACCTGTGCCAGGGCAGGATGTGCTGAAACCAAACCCACACCTCCTCCATCTGGTGCTCTCCTTCATGTGGTGCAAACAGAGCAGCTCCATGCACAAAATAAATCAAATTTGGTCCAACAGGTAAACACAGCAATTGCTGCCAACCTTGTGAGAAGTGCAGAGCATTTCCTGAACTGGCACAGACTCCACTCCTGGTCTGTCAGAGCAGGAAAAGGGAGAGTCAAAGGCAGGGAAGGAGGAATGAGATGACACTGGAGCAGCACTTTGAAACACTCACAGCCCAAGGGCAGCACTGAGTGAGATTTCCATCTTCTCATAAAGACAAGTGGACGAAGGAAAGGATCAAAGGTGGTTCAGAACAGTCCAAAAGCAAGGAAGGAAAAAGGTAAAAACAGCTCAGAAGGGAAAGCCAAGCAGCAGTTAAAGGTAAGAGCAGCTCAGAAGGGAAGGCCATGCAGCAGTTTAAAGGCAAAAAGAACTAAAAAGGGAAAGCCATGCAGCAATTTAAAGGTAAAAAGAAGTAAAAAGGGAAAGCCAAGTAGCAGTTAAAGGTAAGAGCAGCTCAGAAGGGAAAGATGCAGCAGCTCTCAGGCCATGGGGCCACAGTGGGTGCAGAGGGTGGCACAGGGGGCAGGGGCAGTGAGTCACTCACACTGAGACAGCCCTGAGGGCTCAGCAAAGCAAGGCTGTTCCAGGAGATTAAACACAGTAATTAAAAATGAAATTGAAAGTCAGCCCTGAGCGCTCTAAAAACGAAAGGGCAAACTCCCCTCTGTCACTGGGACTTTGTGGCAGGACCTAAAGAAGCTCCTCAATCCTGTGAGGCACCACACAGGAGTTCCTGAAGCCTGTCCCTCCCCTCCCTCCTCCAGTGGGCACAGGAGGGTGGTGGGTGCCCAGTCTGGGCTCCCAAAGCCCCTGCAGGTGCTTGGCTGGCAAGGCTGCACCTCCAGCACCACAGGGACTGGCTGGGCCGGCCCAGATTCCAACCAAAACTCAATAATAAAAGGATTACACACAACAGAAACATTCCAGAGGTCAATCCTCTCCCAGACCTCCTCCTGCTCCCACCAAATTCCGGGTTCAGAGCTCTAATACAACAAACTGAAAATGGATCAACATCAAAACATGGACAGAAGCAGAAGTTCAAAGGCTTTGCTGCTTCCTCTGCTGAGGGAACTCAAACACTTGATCAATACAAACATTTTTGGGAGCACAACGATTAAGAGGAGTGTTTTATCTTTTTTTAAAGTTGCTAAAAATCAAAAGCACCAACAAATCCAAATTAAGCCAAGAAAAAAGAAGGGAGGACTAGCTTTCTAAATACATGTCAGCTCACTAAACCAGTCCAAAGTTGCCCAAACTCATCCTGTTTGCAGGCAGATCAGCACATCCTTCCCCAGGGAGGGCTGTTTAATCACTCCAGAAATTATTTCTTCCAGACAACAAAGAGCCATTAGATTACTTAATTAAAGCCCTGATTATCTCCAACCCCAAACAAGGGAAGGCAGGATCTAAAATAGAAGAGGTTTAAGCAGATGCCCTGGTGCTCATTATGCTTTGATTTCAATCAAGTGCACACACACGTCAAGGGAAGGGCAATAAATTACAACCATGTGTGGGGAGGAATTATCTCCACAATATTGGAAGTGGAAAGCCAAGGCTTTAACTGAGGGGTGGAAGATATCAGAGTTCCATCTGGGAATAATAACCCAGTGAACAAAAACATACCAGGGCATTGCTGCAGGCAGTGTCTGAGTTAGCCCTGGCAGCAGGAGAGCCAAAGGGAACAGTTGTTTTTTGGGAAAGCAACACGGATTTTGGCAAAGCAGAGAGCCCAGAAATATGTTTGTTGTGGAACTGAAACCTGGGGTAACTCCTCTGTAACCCAAGGAGACAGGAAGAAAAGATGGGAAACTCCAGAGATACTGAAAGGCAGTTTGCATTAAAACAGACACTTGGGAACAGCCCAGAACTCCTCCCCAGGCACTGAAGGGGCACTGAAATGGGTCCTCTCCAGCTTCCATGATTTTTCAAGGATTCCCTGCAGCATTACAAGCCTTCTCCAGACTTGTTCTCCCACTGCAGTCCCTCAGTGCACTGGCCACTAAAGCTTCTGGAGACAAAACTAAACTTTGAGGTCCCCAGCAGGCAAATCCAACTGGATGAACTCCCACAAACTGTTAACAAATCCACAGCAGGCTGTTTCCCTCGGAACCAGCAGGTGCCAGTGCCTTGGGAAGTGGCAAACACAGTGCAATGACTCAGGGAATGGAGACCCAACCACCCTGAGAGACTGAGCAGCACTCCTGGGGAGGTGAGCCTGGAATAAATCCCCCAGAATTTCCACAGAGGATCCACCCCCTGGGCTGCCAGCAGGACACTCAGCTCTCTGAGTGACACAGCAATGCCCTCCAAGGAGCCTGAAGTGTCCCACAAACCTGGACAGGCCCTGGCTCTGCTCCCCCTGCCCTGGGGTGATGCCTCTGCCCTCCCTGCCCAGCACCAGCAGCCAGAGCAGCAGGGCAGTGACACCTTCAGCTCCTGCCCTCCCAGTGCCCTCCCAGTGCCCTCCCAGCATCAGCTTCCAGACTATGGGAATCCCATCCCTGCCATGGCCATCCCATTCCCACCACAACCACCCCCAGTCCAGACTCCAGGGGGTTCCAGCAGCTGCTGGGCAGGGATTGCTGCAGTCACTCCCCCCTGACACGTTGGCAAGAGCAGCACTGGCAGAAGCTGCCCCTTGTTACCCCTCTGGACTTGCCCCCTCTGATCTCCAGGTAAAAATTAATCCTCTGCTGTCAAAACACAAAAATCCCCTTGTGCTGTGAAGGAGACAAGAACAAAAATCTGTTTCTCTCCACATCTCTATTTGGTAAAGTCCAAATCATTCCCAACTCCAAGCTCGAGGAACCCTTTGGACACTGAGGTTAAGTTGGCAAATCCTCTCCACAAATGCCACAATTTTTACAGCACTCAGCAAAGCACAAGCCACCCCTGTCCCCTTTTTCTCACCCATTTTTGAGCTCATGAAATGCTCTGTGCTGACAGATGAGTTTATGCAGTCTGGTGCTGCTGACACCAAATGGATCCCTCCCATGTCCCGCCTATAAAACTTGCACTGACAAACCAAAAGATGAAATTTGGTACAATTTTTTCCCCCCACACAATATATTGAGGTTACTGCTGTACCCTGAGCTGAGCAGGGCTCAGCAGATTCCCCTCACTCAGACTAACCTGCCCCTCCTTCCCTCTCAGCAAATGAGTTACTGTACCCAGCCATGACTTCACAGCCATCTGAGCAGAGTGGGATTTAAACAGACAACTCTGGGTCCATAAAACCTCCCCATTTTCATCTAAGGGTATTAAAAAACTTATTGGTTCTGGTCTGTTCTGCATCTGGGGAGTAACTGCAACCCTGGCTTTGCTGAGCAGGCAACATTCCTCTCTCCCAGCCAGTCCAGACACCAAACAACTGTTCCTTACAGGAGGGGTTGGATGGCTGTGGAAACAATGCATGGAAAGAAGGAAAAATGTGATACCTGCAACAAAAGTGTGGCCATCACACATTTGGACAAGCCACAAAACCCAGCAAGGAAAGTTCCCCTGAGTGTGCTTTAGGCAGCACCTGTAACATGATGAGCTACAGCTCAGGGTGTGTTTTATCTCCAGTTTTGGGGAACCTGAAGCAGCAAAGAAGTTTGTTCATGGCTGTCAGACACTTTCAGTGAGGAAGTAACTCAGCACTGGGTAAACTTCCCAGTTCATTTTGCTTTTCAACACTCCCTTGCTGTTCAGATTTACTGTTTCCATCCCAGCACTGCTTTGAAAACCTACAGAGACAACAGCTCCACCTTTACACCTCCAGACCATGGATTAACCAGCACAACCCCCATGTTTAGAAATCTTTAGAGTTGTTCACCTGACAAGTCACCCAGACAGTTTCCTACTGCTGCTTTAAAAAAGCCTAATCTACATTTATCTTGCACATCTCTATTAAATTGCTTTGCTTTACATCTCTTTAACAAGGCAGTGCCTAAGCCAAACATCCTGCAGCACCAGGACATGAATCCCTGTCCAGCTTCTGCATCTCAGTGCTCATTCCCCTGGAAGATGGGAGAGTTGCTGCTGAATATATGGATTGTTTTAAGAGCACAGCCTTGAGGGAATGGAAAATGCAGATGGTTCCAGAGTGAAGTTAAAGATCAAAGAGAACACAGGTCACTCCAGGACAAAGACACCACCAATCTGATGGAGGGAGGCAGGGAAGCCCCTCAGCATCTGCCCTGAGCATCAGCTGACACATTTGCTCATGTTTGGGATCATTAAACCAGCAGCTCAGCCCTTCCTCCCCTCCTCCTCCTCCTCCCTGGGGCAGTGACCACGTGTGTGCTGAGGGGGTAAGGAAGGAGAGGGCTCTGGAGGGTAGAACTGACATACAAGTCTCTGTACTGGTCAAAGGCATTGTTGGCTTCCACCTCGAGCTTGCGCAGCCGAGCCGAGGGCATGGCCCCGTCCTCCAGCGGGGGGTCGTACTTGTTGCTCCAGGGAGACCTGGGGGAGACAAGAGAGGACAGTCAGACCTGGGAGAGGACAGTCAGACCTGGGAGAGGACAGTCAGACCTGGGGAGCACAGTCAGACCTAGGAGAGGACAGTCAGCCAGGAGAGAGAGCACAGTCAGACAAGAGAGCACAGTCAGACCTAGGAGAGGACAGTCAGACCTAGGAGAGCACAGTCAGACCAGGGGAGAGAGCACAGTCAGACCAGGGGAGAGAGCACAGTCAGACCAGGGGAGAGAGCACAGTCAGACCAGGGGAGAGAGCACAGTCAGACC
>JAWWLZ010000054.1:953792-966312 GCA_035041345.1 Poliocrania exsul | reverse complement strand
CTGAACGACCCCAGCTCTCAGCCTGGCAGAAAATGTCCTGGCTGTTTTCCAGAGTTTTCCCACAGCTTTTGGCAAAGCCCTAATGCTGCTGGGCAGGGAATGTGGCTGGATCTGGCAAAAGCCAAAGGCAGAGCAGATCCCCACAGCAGGAACCAGAGGACATTCAAAGAACCTTGACAAAGGCTGTGGCTGAAGGGAAGCCTTTGGGGTTTCTCAGCCACAAAGCAAAAGCAAACTGCAAGTTTTTAATGGCTTTGATTGCACTTTTTTTGGAAAAGCTTTTTCAGTTTCTTCCTCTGTTCTAACACAGTGACAATGCCAGAACCCTCTGCTTGTGTCCCAAAGGGAAAGATGTATTTAAGATGTATTTAATGTGGGATTCTCCAAGCTCCCAAATTAAGAAGCACAGAAAGTGAAGCCACTGGTGGGTGACTCCAGGGCTGTAGAAACCCCTCCTGTGACCTCACAGACACACAGACATTCCCACAAAGCCCTGGGTGTCCCCCCAGGGTGGGAGAGGCTCCCCCTTCTCCCCCAGGCTGCTCCCTGAAGCCAAATATTCTCCAAGCTCCTGCTCCTCTGCCCCTGTCTTTGCCTGTCACCAGGGGAGGTGGCACAGCTCATTTGGAACAGGTGAGAAAGAGGAGGAATGAGACACTGGCAACCTTTTGAGCTCCCCAGGGGTCTTAATCAATCCTCATTTTTAACCACAATTAATTATTTGCTGCAAGTCTTGGGAGTACAGTGGGAATAAACACAGTTCAAGGTGTGTTTGGGGGAAAGTGGCTCACAGAAGTGCCAGATCAGTTCGATTGCACAGAATTCAGGCTTTCCATCTGCTCATGGGATTGATGCACCTGCCTGGCTGAGGGTCAGAGTGCCTTGAATCTGTTTGTCTTCCCTCCTAATGGGAAAACTGAGCCCTTTCCTGGGAGCTGAAAGGAGGGTGGAGCCAGGTGAGGGGAACAAGTGACAGGACAAGCAGAAACGGCGGCCTCAAGCTGTGCCAGGGGAGGTTTAGGTTGGATATCAGGAAAAATCTCTCCATGGGAAGGGTGGTCAGGCATTGGAACAGGCTGTCCAGGGCACTGGAGGAGTCCCCATCCCTGTGGGGAGTGAAAAGCCCTGTGGATGTGGCACTTGGGGACATGGGTCAGTGGTGGCCTTGGCAGTGCTGGGGAATGGTTGGATTTGGTGAGCTTGGAGAGCTTTTCCAACCTCAGTAATTCTCTGACTCTGTGATCCATCCCTGCTCTCCACTGGACTTCCAGCCACACATTCCCACTGCCCCTAAGCCTGCAAGTTAATCCCTGGTTCCTGCTGCCATAAAACTGCCTGGAGAAACCAAAACAGCAGTTCCTGACTGTCGAGCCTGCCTGGAAGTGCTCCCCGTGCTCTGCCTTCGAGCAGCTCTGCCACATTCAAATGTTAATTCAGCCTGCAGGGTACAAACTCCCCTGGGAACAAACAGCAATCAGGATAATCCACTGCAGCTCCACCACTTCCTTGGTCTCCAACAGGTGCTGTCAAATAAACCCACTGAAAAAATCAGCCCCATTGTAACCACGAGGAAGGATTTTATAATAACTGCATTTGCTGGGTGGGAGGACATTTTTCTCTCTGTTTTTTAACTGACAGAGAAAAAACCACACTAATCAGGAGAGACATGAGAGAGAGGCCTCAGAGGTGAATTCCTCTTTATTCTGAGGGCTCTTAGTCCTCTACTCATCTGAGGATTCACAGCAAAGAGAACCAAGCTGTCTGGATCCAGTCCAGTTTGCATCAGGGATGGACTGGGAGATGCCAAAACCACTGAGGCTGCCTGGGTAATATTTGCATGCTGAACACCTTTGCATTGGTTACACTTTATTCTTCTGTCACAGCTTGTCCTTCTCCTGGCAGGGACTCACACAAGGGCATCTGCAGGGATGGAGCTGGTCCCCAGGAAGAAAACATCTCCATACATCTCCAAATATCAGTGTGTATTTCTCTGTTATGTTACTGCACTGCATTGGCAGCAAAACCCATCTTTGCTTTCTTGCCACTTTAAAAATCGTTGCCCCTGGATATTTCCCTCCCCATTCTTGCTCCTTTTACTTCTAACATGTTCCCCAGAATGCCCTGTATTTCTTCCCATAAAGCTCCATGGTCTGGAAAACAGATCAAGAGAATGACACCTACTTAACATAGATTTCCCCCCCCAAAGCTTTGCAGTGAGATGAAGGGAGTGGAAGTGTCAGCTCCTTCTGAGGGAGAGCAGCTCTGGGATTGTCTGCTGGCAGAGGCAGATGCACAGCACCAGGAGATGGGCAGAGAGCAGCTCTGCAAACCTGAAATGTAAATCCTGCTCCTCTCAGGGAAATGGAGAGGCTGCTGCAGGATAAAGTGTGCAGGACCCCGGGGGGGTTCACAGCTCAGGAAATAGAGGGTCAACAGCAGGAGGGTCTTTGCAGAGAACTCAAAAGAGGAGAGTGACACAGAGTGGCTGACAGGAAATGTCACCCCGGTGCCACCACTTGGCATCTTTGGCCAGTTTCATGCCAGCAACAGATGTCAAGATAGCAAGTGACTAATGGCAGCTCTGAGGACTGTGAGAAAATGGATGTGGGAGTGTGTGGAAATGCTGGCAACCCAGAGAGATGCAAAGATACAAGTGCTGGACCACGTTTAAAAGCCTCCACTACACCCCTTTCCTCCTGGGAAGCCCATATTTTGTGCAAAGTGTCTGCTCTCTCTGCTCTCACCAAGCCCTGTGTTTGCTGGCAAGGGCTGTGCAGAGCTCAGTTATAATGAATGAAATGAGCTGGGAGCAGTTGGGTATTTATAGGCTCAGCAGGATGGTGCTCCAAAAAATCTGAAAGCTCTTCCAAGTGCCTCTGGCTCCAGAGCAACACTGACAGTCCCTGCCAGCTTGTGGGGACATTTGGGAAGAGTCATGACAGGAACAGCAGCCATGGAAGAATCCTGAGCTTTGTGTTGAGCATCTCCCAGTTTGCAGAGAGTAAAAAATGAATTAAAACATTAAGAGAAGGAAAGGCACGATGCCATGGCCAAGATTTCCATGGATATGGATGCACAGGCTCAGCTCTGTGTGGCTTTTTCCCTGGTAGAGCTCACACATGAGACAACAATGTGACAGTGAGTGTGCTGAAGATAACTGAGCTGGAGATTGCTGCAGATATTGCAGATGTTACAGCAGTGGCTTATCAATTAATGACACCAGAGAGCTCTGAGGGAGCCGAGTGTGTGTCAGACACATCCCTGAGTCTCTTCCTGCTCACACAGCAGCACCTGCCAAAGCAACTGTTACCACTGAGGAGCTTCTGCAACTCCAAACCGGTTCCAGCTCCGGCTGGTGTGGCCCTGGGGACCAAGGTACAAGGCCCATGGACCTGCCCCTGGGTGAACCCCAACAGTGTTGGAGGCTCCACCAAGATAAGATTGTGACAGGCTGCACCTGCTCTGCAGTCACGTGTTTGAGATCCACGTTTTCCAGCTGCTGATCCCACCTCCCACTGATCCAGACTCACAGGGGTTGGAATGAGATGATCCTAAAGGTCCCTTTGCAATCCAAACCATTCCATGTTTCTGTGATTCTATGACAAAAAGGTCCTTCTTGGGGACCTTTCTGTTTCTGGTATGAGACATGTCAGAAACAAAAAAACCCCAAATATATCCAAAAGGAGAGGCAAATTCTCCTTTTTTTGCTCCATGCTGAGCACTGGCTGGGCCAACAAAACCCAGAGTGAAGTCTGAGATGGGTTTGCCCAAAGATAGGAGAGGGAGTGTACCTGGAGGGGCTCTCCTCAGTACCCAGAGTCCCCTGGGCAGTGAGTGTGGGGTTACAGAGCTGCAAGCAAAGGGTGATGGGGCAAAAAAGGAGAACATAAAAACTACTTACTACAGAGGACAGGTCCATGTTTACCATCCTCCTGTCATCCAGGTCCACTGGCTGGAGTCCTGCCACGTTGAGCTGCACAGAGGAGGTTCTGTACACAAATCTCAGCAGCCAGTCCCCTCTAGGAGCAGAGAAGGAGGGAATAAATCCAGTTTTCCAACCAATACAATGTAGAATCAAAGAATTCTAGAACAGTTTGGATTGGAAGAGACCTTAGAGCTCATTTTTTTCCACCCCCTGCCATGGACAGGGACACTTTCCACTGTTCCAGATTGCTCCAAGCCCTGTCCAACCTGGCCTTGGACACTTCCAGTGTGTTATTACTCAGGGCTGGAATCACAGTGATGTCTGAACCAAGACCCACTGCAGCTCCATGTGATGCAGGAACCTCCCCAGGAATCACCTGCAAGATCCAGGGCAGGTTTCTGGAATACAGGAGTGTAGATTTGAATTTAATCCTGACTCATGGGTGTAGTCTCCTTTGCTGCAGCAGGTTTAACAATCTGACCTTTCTATTTATTTCTATATTCACTTGGAGATTGCACTACATTGACATATTTCTGGTTTTTAATGTACTAACAGGTAGAGTCCAGCCTGGAGACAGCTGTAAAGGTGATGACACCTACAATTACTGATGCTGTGACATCAGCTCTGACTGTGAAGCTCCTGGGAGTGCTGCTGATTTACAGGTACTGTGGAAACACATGATTTCAGTGACAGAACTAGGAAGGGTTTGTTCCCACTCTAAAGCAGTGCCATAAGTCACTGTGACAGTTTCAGGGTAGACAGGGAGAGAAGGCAAAGCATCCTTTGGAAACACATCACTCTGTGCTGAGCAACAGCATAAAATCTCAGTGCCTCTGCAGGGTAGATTTGAGGGGGATAGGAGTGGGATTTGTAGAGTGATGGCAGCAGGTGTTGGTTTGTCCAATCCCAAACTCCACACTAGTTGTTGTAAGTCTACACAGAGCTCTGTAAAACCTTCCCCACACTGCTCTGCCCTGGGTTCCTCCAGCAGCTGAGCAAGTCCAACTAATTCTGGGGGAGGTTTCCCAATGGGAATTTGTAGCCCTGCTGTGAAATCAGAGGGGACAGCTCTCTGTTTTCACTTGCCCTGTCCCTTCAGACTTCAAAGCCCAAGCAGACAAGTTGGGCTGGACTGAAGCTCCACAAACTGGGCCCAATCTGATCTTGCAGGAGTTGTAATTCATCTGACCTAAATGGAGTTTGTCCTGACGTGACAGAACGAGGCCACCCTTTGTATAAGGGAGAGAGCAGAGAAAGCAGAATCAGGTGAGGGCTTACCAAGAATCCTCCTCTCACATCTCAGTCCTCACAGAAATTCCCAATATCTCTCAATCTCCCCTTATGCTTCCTGAGTAACCCCCAAATTCAGCATCTGAGGGCAAAGTAGAGCCTGCACCATGCAATGTTCCTGACAGTCTCCTCTCCTGCTTCCTCCTGTGTGTGAGCAACAAACTGCAATTTCTGCATCACTTTGCACTCAACATCCAAGACCTGGACTTGCCAAATTACCACACACAGGGCTACACACACACAGACTATTTTATTCTATTTTTTTGTGTGTGTTATAAGAAATGAATACACTGAGTTTTCTGCAGTGCAATTGATTCTTACAGGACACAGGGAGGAACAATATTTGCTGGGTAAAGTCAGTTATATGCAACAATTTCTATCATTTATGGCTTCTTGGAGGAACTCAGAGCACTCCCAGGGAGGCAGCAATTGCTTTTTTCTTATACCACATGAAGGAATACTGGAAGTGCTGAGCACATCCAGCATCCCTAAAACCTGCTGTGCTCCAAAAAGGACAACAGCAATAATTTTCAGCCTAACTGACAGACAGGGATGATAATTTGTTGTTTTGATCTTGAATACTTTTACTTAATTTATTGAATTCTTCTTTGTGAGTTAGCACACTCTGTTAGAAGCACAGTAACACAATTGTTCCCCACCTCACAGGTGCAGACATCCCTATGGATGTGAGCATGGAAAATACCAGCAGCATTTTCACCTCTCCTTGACCTGAGGGCTCACAGCTTTATAAACTGCCTTGACTTGCAGGTACATGTTCTTTGCTAATCTTCTTGCCTGGTTCTTTCTCAGTTTATTTCCCAACACTCTCAGTCTTCCCTGCTTCGTTCCTTTGTTTTAATTCCCCCTTATCTGGTTGTTCCCGTCACAATTATCTTCCAATACACAGTTATTAAGTTATTATTCATTAGTCATCAAGCTGTCACTTGAATTTTTAATAGCTTTTCTGAGATTGCCTCATCTGTTTGGGGCCTCTGAACCTCCCTCTTCCCACCCAGCAGCTCCCTCAGCTCTCACAGCAGTTGCCTGTGTGGTTTTAAGAGGCTGATATTTGTTTTCAAGGTAATCTTTGTATTCTTTCACATCCCAACTACACTTCCTGCAACTATTCCAGCTATTCTTGTGTAAGTAAAACATCTTGTTCATGTGGACTATCTTGGCCAGAAATTTACTTTGGACATAAAACCCTTCAATTTGATTGAGCTCCTTCCCTTCCACTGTGATTTTCACATCTCATTCCCCATAAACAGCCCCAAGTGAATTGTGTCTTAAAGCTTTTATAGATTTTTATTCCCATTCTTTAAGTCAGTGAACTGAATGGCCTTATTTATGGTCCTTTACCTAAAGCTGAGACTTAAGGGGGTTTTAGAACACATCAGATGATGCACATAAACACACTGACTCAGCTTGAGGCTGCCAGGGATAAAACACTGTCCCTGCAGGAACAGGAGCTACAACTGGAGCATCTCAGCCTTCCAGTGTCCCAAACAGCCTCCAAGTGCCTCCTGAAGCCTCTTACCTGCCCCTGATCTCAGGGACAGACTCCAGAGGGACGAGGCTCTAGCAGCTCCTGAACCAACATCCTCACCAGCTCACCAATTATTCACTTACAAAGTGTTTCAAAGGGACAAACACACAAAATCATTCCAAGGAAAACCAGGTGGGGAGTGAGCACACACAGACCTGCAGTAACCATTGATGATCCTGCCTGACACCACTTTGGTGAGAACTTTCCAGTGCTTGGCTTCTCCCTCCACTGGAGCTCCCAGCAAAACCACGTCCTCAATGATCCCTTGGCAGTCTGTGAAGGGAAAGCAGCCCAGATTTAGAAGGTGGGTCAGAAAATGTTCTTGCACAAAGGAAGGGTGTGTTCAGATGTGAACTCCAGAAAAATCCTCATTTTTTTTCTGTGGTTTCAATTTGAAAGACAGGAACAATGGAGAGGAGGATCATAAATATAACTTGGCATCAATGCTAAGTGTCTGCAGTTCAGATGGACTCAGTAAATGTGAAAAATAGAGATTCTGAGGCAGTGAAAGGGCTGATGGCAGGAGGGAGAAGAGGCCTGGCCTCTACCCAGAAAGATCCTGTTCAAGCAGCAAATATCTGGAAAAGTCTGGAAATCTCTGGAAAGTTCTTTCTGCAGACCCACTGAGCTGGGTCTGCACAGAGCTTTGAAACAGGTGAAAGGGACTGGCAGCCCATGGAGGGATCCTGTTGTTGTCACACAGGGGGGACAATAAACCCTTCCCACAACCCACCCTGAGAGCTGAGTCCACGAAAAACACGATGAGTGCATGCCAGGGAAAATCCCAAATTGCCAATATTGATTGGGAACTGGCAACAACAGAGGCATTTGGCAATACTGGTGATGATCTATCAGGCTGTTCTGATTTCCTTGTGCTGTAACTAGAATGCCCAGGGCACGATTTACTGAACAGCAATGTTGACTTTAGAGCACAATAAACCTTCCTTACTTATCAGAGCCAGGCAATTCCAGGAGGAATAATGATGGAATGAGAAACACTGGGCAGCTCTGCTACTTTCCTAAACTCCTGGACAACAGATCAGTGTCTCTCATAAATCTTTGTGAAGAGAGATGAAGCTCCTGGTGCCACTGAATGGAAGACTCATGGGCATAACATTCCCAGTCCATACTCTGCACCTGTGGGAGAGCAGGTGCTGAAAGACCTGAGCTAAACCAAATTTCTGAGGGAGAGGCACTGCCTGGCTGGACTTTTAAACTAAAACCCACTTGGTTTCCATTCCCTGGAGCTCCCTGCAGTGCCTGCATCCTTCTCCACGGCGTAAATCCCAGGGCCTGACAGCAAAATCCAAACGGGCTCTCCTGGAATTAGTTCTTACTGCAAAGCAAATTTTGCACCAATGGAAAAGAGCAAAGAGCAATTCAATTTTGTTCATGTAATCTGTGTGAGCAATAAAGTCCTGTTCCCATAATCATGGGCAATCAAAAGGGAACCCAGAGCTTTGCTAACGGGAAGCTCGTTCCAAGCAAGGTGCTAAATTCCATGGCCACAGCGTGAGCCAACTGGATAAACAAACAGCTAATTCATCAGGATCCTGAATATTTGGGCAAGGTATTGGAAGCTGTTGTTTCTCCAGTCCTTGGTACAGCTTATTTCTTGCTGAGAACAAGAAATGTTTACCTTTGGCTGAAAAAATACTCATTTTATTTGAATGTTGACAGTGTGGGATAGAAAGCTGGGAACAGATCACTGGCCTGCAAAGCTGCTGAAGCTTGAGAGAAATTAAATGTATTGCACAGTGTGCAAACCTTTTAGATGATGAGGAACAGTAAAGTCTGCACAAGCAGGGAAAAAATTAATTCATTAACCATTTAGCCTTACAGAGAGTCGCTATTAAATAAGGAGCTTTATACAGGAAAATGTGCAATAAAGTCCAAAAACGTGGGAGGAGAGTGAGAACAATGGGATAAAATTAAAACCTGATTAAGGTGATTTTTCCAGGAAAAGTGTGGGAGAAATCAGCTGAGCCAGAAGCCATAACCAGCCCCAGGAGCTGAGCTTTGCTGTGCCCTCGGGGTACAACTCACTGGGAAAGGGAAGCACCTCCGCATGGAAATCCTGAAATTCCAGGGCTGGAATTCAGCCTGTTCCAGATGCAGGGCCAGGACAGCATTCCAGGGCAGTCTGGCAGCAGCATTCCCAACACCTGAGCACGGCAGGGATCACAGCCCAGGGGGAAACTGTGATCAGGACCAGATAAATCCCCAGGGTGTGACACCTCCCTCCTGTCACACACGGGTGGGTTTCAAGCTGCAGGATCTGGTGGGAAGAGCCATTATCAGTTTGCTGTAGTTTGCTAATGGCTAATTATTGAAATGCATGGGAATGGCAGGGAAGAAGGCAGAGCAATGATCCTCCCACGCAGTTACTGTCTCTGATGGCTCATTTGCCCCATCTTCTGCTAAGGTGTCATTTTCTGGAAACCTGCTGAGCTCTGGCTCCCGAACTCATCCGTGATGAAGGATCCCAAAGGTTATTCCACTGCTTTGCAGAGCAGCATTTGAGCAGAGTTTGAGTTCCAGCCACGGTGTTTCACTAGCTGATCCCTCATTAGTTGTTTGTCCCCAGAAATGCCACTGCCATCTGGATGCACAGCCCTGCACGACAAGGCCACGTGTTCCTTTCGTGTGAGACATCCCAGGCCAAGCCCAAATCAGTCTCAGCTGTCCCAGGTCCCAGCTCCATTCCTTCTGTGGCTTCCCTGGAATGTGCCTGCGAGGAAGGCCTTGGCAATCTGTGCTTAACAGGCTGCTTTTCATCTCACAAACAGCCCAGCTTTCAGAATTAAGGAACTGAAAAATCAGTGTATGGTGGGAGCTGCTCTGGTACCTCCCTGCGATTCCTTGGAGTGGGAGCCAGCCTTCCAACCGCCAAGGATCTCCTCCCACTTAGTGACAGGCCCATATTATTCCTGATTTAAATAAAACCCTGAAAATATCCCAGCCTCTGGCATTCTCAGGACACAAATGTGTGGATCCAGGGCCAGATTAGGGTCTGGGTGCTGGCTCTGGAGCAACTCCATCAGGATCATTCTGGATTTGATTAGATTTATTTTGAGAACAGGATTCATGTCCTTGAGGACTTCCATCCTAAACCAGGAGTGAAGTTCTGGTGCACAGCTGTCAGTGCTGACCTTCTCCATCCTCACCTGACTCTGCTCCCACTTTTTGGACTTTACTGGACATTTTCCTTGATGAAGCTCCTTATTTATTAGCAATTCTCTGTGAGGATAAATGGTTAAAGAGCTAAATTGCTACGAGGGCAAAGGCAGGCCCACACTCACTGCTGACTCAACTCCAAGATGCAATTTCCATCAACTGATCACAACGATTTTATTCTCTTTTTCTCTAAATTAAAAATAGAATCTATTAATAAACAGAAAACCACAATGGGTAATAAATTGACAGATGGTTTTATACTTGACTTTGGGGGGAAATTACCATGAAAATAGCAGCTGACAGTGGCATTTCAGTGACTTAAATGGAAGGGAGGACTCAGGGAATCAGATAAAAAGCTGAGAGAGCTCCCAAGAAAGGCAAAGCATCCTCTGCCAGGATCTCAGAGCCACGTGGGCAGCTCCAGATGATCCAAATGCCAAATTGTTGTTTCCAGGCCAAACTGACCCACTGGAGCACCTCGAGTGAAGGCAGAGGATTTAATCCACTGAATTGGGGAAATGACAACAGAATGTGGCTCCAAAGGCATTTCAAAACATTTTTAAAGGGTTTTGTCCTATCCTAAAAGAGCAGAGCTCTGTTCCAGAAAAACTCCTCCTCTTGGAAGAAAAACTCCCCCACCAGCAGTCAGGAAAATAAAGGAGAAAAAGGTTGGAAGGTGAATTTTACCTTTCTCTTGTGCCATTTCCTGCAGGCAGAAGTAAATGACTCTTGCACCCAGACTGAAGCCAATCAGTGTGACAGGTCTCTTGCCCTGAGAAAGGAGGAAAGGGGAAAATACCATCAAATGCTATTTTAGACCTGAAAAGAGACACTGGCCTTGGGATCCCAAAGAGCCTGAGACACAGAGGGCCTGCTTGTGCATCAGCTTTGAAACACCTGAGCAATTTGGTTGGTTTCAGAGTGTTTATGACCACTCAAAATTATTCCCAGTTAAACGTGGAGGATTCTGCTTATCTGAGCATTTTGTATGTTTTGATGTCCAGAAGATCAATTGAAAGAATTCAATGATTAGAACTAACAACAAAGCAGATCATTCAAGCAGAACCAAACCAGATGCTGTCATTGGTTTGAGATTTCCAAATGAAAAGCTAATTCAAGGAGCAAAATATTCCTAAAAATGTTTCAATAAACACAAGAAGCAGAACACACACAAAAATAACACAAAAAATACTGATCCTTTCCAGATTTCAGACTGACTGACAGCAGCACCGTGTGATGGTTATAAAAAATGATGTGGGTTTTCAGCTTTAAGCTTTTATTTTGAATAGCCTAATAAGATTTTCTGTAAGATCAAAGGGAGCCTAATCCCAACATCAATGAGAAATGGTCTTTGTAGCATCCAGAGAGCAGGTGTGTGATGGACACCCTACACATCACACTAACTAGTTTTAGACTCTGCAGCTCTCTGGAATGTGTTTTCACAGCAGCAAATGCTTAACAGGCAGTAACAAATGCCCTCCAGCAAAACAAAGGGCTTGCTTGAAATTTTATTGGTTTTCCTGGGCTGGGATTTTTAGGAGGAATCAAATTTGTTTCTGTTCTGCTGTTGTACACTGTTGTGACACAGCCCTGGGGGCACAGCTCCCCTTGGGCTCCCCTACATCACTATGGGCCAGTGTGAGATCAGCACAGGGCCAGCAAAAACCAGTGCTAGCCCAGAAATTGATGGCAGGATTTTGGGGAGCAGAAATGTCTTTTTCCAAGCCTTTTCAGGGAGACTGAACAGCTTCTGTCACTTCCCTTAAGTTCCAGCCCATTCCATGTCTCTGTAGGCAAAGCTCACAGGGGGCATTGGCTGCCACTCAGGTTGTTTTACTGGAGCCTCTTCATGATCAATGAATATTTTTAACTCTCTGTATTCTCCTTTTCTTTTCACCTATCCTGACTTCCTGCTCTCCAGTTTCCACAGGAGGAGTGGGTCTGGCAGTGTGACCTGGATCTCTCCTCATTTAGTAAAGCTTTAGGTTAAGTGGAACAAATCTCAGCAGGATTTCTCTGCTCCACTTGGGACTTCCTCTTTTCCCCAGAGAGCCAGATACCTGTTGGTACCTTCCTGCAGCACTCCTCAAGCTTTTATTTTATTAAATTTGTCTCCCTGGAATGATACCACTCAACAGTTAATTAGCATGACTATGAAATTCACTCCATGGGTTATTCCAGCTGTTACTCCTGATGGTTCCCAGCCAGTTACCTGCTGTCGACTGAGCAGGATGTGTGCAAGGTGCTTGCCCACTTCAGCAGAGCGGTGCAGACACACTCCCCAGGGGTTGTCAATGACACTGGCCACGGTCAGCAGCGACGTGGGCCACGTCAGGGCTGTCACAATCCCTGCAACACACAGAGCTCGCTCAGAAAACACCAACGGCAAGACAGGTCACTGAAGCCAAAAGCACAGGAGCTTTGGTCATTTGGTCATTTCCAGTTCTTCTTTCTCAAGAGCTGAGCTGAGAAATGCTTTGCTGGGCTGAAGGTAAGGAGGAATGTGATCATAGAATCATAGAATGGATTGGGTTGGAAAAGACCTCCGAGATCATCAAGTCCAACCCTTGGGCCAACTCCAG
>JAWWLZ010000054.1:901459-917115 GCA_035041345.1 Poliocrania exsul | reverse complement strand
TTAGAACTTACCTATTTTCAATTTTCCTGTTGAACTTTCCACCTTCCCAGTATGTTGTTTTTGGTTTTTTTTTTCACTAGGGAATCTTTATGCCACATTCCTCATGGACCTCACTTTTACACAGAGAATTTGCTTTGTAAACAGGTCGTGGCTTTCCCTTGCAGGAGGAAGGGGAGGCAAGAAACCAGAGCAGAGGCACATCATGATTCATGGCTCGTGTTTACTCCTTGGTGGAGCTTCATAATCCACGGTCCAAGGACAGACAATAAGCACTGGATATTCCCCTGGGATCTGAGCAGGATGACTCTTTGTTATTTGCTGCTGGCTGACATCTCTGAGGGTGTTTTGGCTGGGCTGGACCAGCACTGGGGTCACCATCAGCCTCTCAAGGGCGAGTTCCCAGCAGGATGATGTAGCACAGCCACTCTCCCTCTTCCTTTCTACCTAAATAATCTTCCCTGGACCTGTTTTCCCAAGTCCTGCCCCTGCAGGTCGGGGAGTTCAGTTGAACTGGAAGTTTTAAGCATTTAGCCAAGTTCTGGATGACCTCCATGAGTGTTTCTATGTATGGGAGGGGTTTCTGCCTGTGCTGTTTCTGTCCTTTATTCCTTCCTGGGAGCTGCCCTTTGGTTTATCTCACAGCTTTGCCATGACATCCGTGGTATCCACATCTGCAGAGCTTCAGGAACTGCAGAAAGGGAGGGAAATTGTGCATGAGAACCAATCCATACCCCAGTGTTGGGTCAAAGGGAGGTGGTTTGTGCTGGGGCTGAGCTGTGGGGTCTCTCCTTGCTCCTGCCTGGTTGCAGGAACCAGCACTGGCTCTGTCCCAGCCCTCTCAAAATCCTTTAGTGGCTCTAGAACATGGGTAGAAATGAGTGGTGTGGAGTTACAAAGATCCCATATTTACTGCAGGAACGTGAGGGAGGGCTGGGGGTGTTGCCCAAGGGGGGGTCAGGCAGGAGCCCCTTGGCATTGAGGTGAAACTCACAGAAATGACCCTTAAAACTCCTTCATTTCGGGCAGAATGCATCTCCAGAGGCAGCTTTAGAGCTGGAGGTGCCTCCATCGAGGCTCAGGGCTGTGGCACAGCCAGCCCTGGCTCATTAGAGCTAATTAGGGCTAATCTGGGATCAAGTGCAGCTCTGGCGAGGGACGAGGTGGGAGTGGCAGCCTGAGGAGACCTGTCTGGATCTGCTGGAATTGGGGTGCAAGAAAAGGTCACACCAAACCCCTGAGACCCCACCACTGGACTCCCCCATGCCTTTGATGATATTAATTGCTTAAATGATCATTAGGAATGGGATGGGGCTGAATTGAGGCCAAGCTCCCACAGGGAAGCTGGGGTTGGGGTGCAGCAGCCCCTCACAGTTTCTGTGGTGGTTTTTATTATCTGGAGCTCTTAAGATTTACTGCTTGGCTGCCAAAATGTCACTTGTGGTCAATTTAAAAGAAAAAGATGCAAAACTTTGTGCAGGCACAAATACTGACTTCAGAAAATCAACTCTGAGTCTCTGTGCTGCTTCCTATCCCTTCCCCCAGCGATTCCCAAAGACAACACTGGACATGCTTTACGAATTTCCTTTAAAATGTATCTTTATTTGCAGGGTTTCCCTCATTTTGAGGAGGTTTTTAATCACGAGGAGCAGCTTTCCCCTGGGCACTGGCTCCAGGGAAAGCTGCTGGACACCTTTCCAGTGCCACAGGACTGTGCCGTGTCCTTCCTGGCTGCAGGGAAGGCAGAACTCCCACCACTTCCATGGATTCTGTCAGGTTTTGAGCCCACTGTGTTCAGCAGGAGGGTCTTCGGCCCTTGCACTTGGAGAGGGGGTACTTCTTGTAAGCGTTGTTGTAGCTGGAGCGTGTCCTGCGGAAACACTCGGCCGCCGCCTTGTCGCACGCACAGGCCCCTGTTTGGCAATAGTTCCCAGCTCCTGGAAGGAAATTTGGGGGGATGGAGACAGGCAGAGGGTGGGAGAGTCAGGGGGTGTTATTTGAACCATCCTCACAGCTCCCTGACTGAGACTGGGGTGTCTCAGGTACTCTCACCTCTGGTGTGTGGAGCTCCCTGGCCCTGGAGGGACCCTTAAATTCACTTTATGTCTGCTGTGTTTATGGATATTTGTTTGGATCACGGGGATGTGATCCAAGAGACAACATGTTTGCTGTGGGGAAATGGGGGTGGCTATGCCAGGTCCCCATCCAGGGTGGGAGGGGATCTCATCAACCCCTCAGTATTTGGGCTCTAGGGAAAGACAAGGGAGGTCTCCAAGCTCTCAATTGCACCATAATCCAGCAAATATTTATTAGCCTTATTCCTGGCACTTCCCCTGTAATCCCACCCCCTTTGCTGGGAGCGGGTGCCAGGCCAGGATGGTCCAAAGCACACCTTGGAATACCAGCATGGATGGCAGGTGCCTTCCCACTTGGCTCTTACCGCAGGTGATTTGGCCTCCCCGGATGTGGTACTTGTAGATGACCAGCATGGGATGGCATTTGGAGGAAGCCAACCTCCTGTAGCAGCAATCGTGGGCATGGCAGCACCTGGGGGCACAGAGAGGGTGGTGAGGACAGCCCAGGGGACAGCTGGGACAGCACTGTGGGACACACATTGCTCCCATCAGCTGAGGCTGCTCCGGCGCTTCTCCAGATGTTTTAAGGAACAGAAGCAATTTTCTCATTGCTCACAGCCAGAGCAAGGTTCCTCTGGCTGTGCCCAGGGAGGTGGGGAGGGCTGTGGGCACCTGCTCTGCCTTCAGCAGGTCCCAGCTTACCAGTCAGTGGCATCCAGGGGCTGTTTGGATTCCCTGAAGCCGCAGTTACAGCCGTAACGGTTGTAGGCCAGCGGAAATTTCCCAGTCATGCGTGAAATCATATCTCCAAACTGGACCACATTGCTACTGACCAGGGCCAGTCCTACAACTGGAGAAGGGAGTTAGGAGCACTGGAACAAGCAACCAACCATCCCACCCTTCCACAGCAAAAATGAGCATTTCCACCCTCCCCAGCTCCATGGATAGAACCTGTGAGCTCCAGCCTTTCCTGGAGGGTGGGAGCTGGCAGGGAGTTACTCACAGAACAGGAGCAGTGAGAAGAGCTTCATGTCTGGCAGTGGCAGCTCCAGGGTTTGATGAGCCTGAGGTGCCACCAGTGACACCTTTTATAGCCACTGTGTGCCCTCGGCAGGGCCTCTCCTTTGGAGAGCAAATATTGACAATCCTCACCCCATTGCCCCTGCTACGTGTGCAAGTCCCTCGGCTGGCACTGCTGGAGGTGCCAGATGTGGGGTGCCTTAAACTGGTGGGGCCCTTGGCAGGGAAGGGTTTGGTGGACTGGGATGAGTGGGGCAGACTGGGGTCGAGTCTGTGCATGGCTCTGGGTACCTCAGCATCCCTGAGCAGAATGGGAACCACTTAGTGGAAGAATAGGAACCACTTAATGGAAGGTGTCCCTGCCCATGGCAAGGGGTGGAATGAGATGAGATTTGCAGTCCCATCCAATCCAAACCATTCCTTCATTCCATGATTCACTTTCTTCCTGGATGAATATTAGTTTTTTTGATATCTTGGCTGGAAAACACCATTCTGTGTCTTACTGTTTCCATCCTGACTTACCTGGGCAGGGAGAAAATGCAGCCAGTGCAAAGCATCCTCCACTTCTGACTCACCAGATGCAACACTGGGAGCAGAGGAAGATCCTGTGGTCCTCCAGACTGGCTGTGGCTGGAGACAGGACTGAGCAGAGGCCACATATGGTGATTGTCTTGCTAGTGGGGAATTTTGAGGTTCCAGATGCCCCTTGCACAGGGGGATGCTCTGTCCTCTCCCTGTGTGTGCTGGGCACTGTGTTTTGCTCTCAAAAAGATGAGCCCATGGCATGAGGTGTCTGGTTCACATTTATTTAGAAGCAGAAGGAGGCAAATGGCAACATGAGGGGGGAAAAATGCAAGTGGTGTGTAATGAAATGGGAGGAAGAGAGGCTGGGTGTCATTTCCTTGGAGGGACTCCCTAATTAAATAGATGATGCTGAACAATCATTTAGCAGATTTCTTCTGGCAGAGGTTGCAGGTGCCCAGTGCCCTGTGCTGCTTTTTGGGGAGCCCCAGCATGAGCAGGCACTGAGGCAGGGGAGGAAATCCCCCCGTGGCTGGTAGGGAAACTGAGGCAGGGAACAAGGACATGACTTGTCTGGGAATTGGGGAGATGGTGAGAAAAGGGAACTCAGCTCAGCAAAACCTCTTCCCCCTTCTGGCACAGGCCATTTGCCTCATCAGCTCTCCAGGCTAATTTAAACCCCTTGGACAGCACTGAGTTAATGAGCTGAACCAGGCCTTGCCATAATGCAGGATTTTCTGAGTCCACAACCAGTTTTATCCCTGAGGAATGAGGTGTATTCTTGTGCATCAAACTGACTGAGCTTCCAGGGGAAATTCTCTCCCCCCTGACCCCTCTGCCTGTGACAGATTTGCAGGATTCCTTCTCCAAATGGGAAATAAGCCTCAAATAGGCCAAAATAGAGCCAAATGCCACCTGGGAGAATATGGATTTTGTGTCACAGTATGAAAAAATACCTTTTCCAACCCAATTTATTGCCACGTATCTGAGCCAACACATCAGCTCTTGGAGTTCTGTATGAGTGGATTTGTGCAGCCAGATGTCCAAGCAGGAAAATAGATGGATAGTTAAAATTCACCCAGAATTTACAAAGGGAGATTGTGGTTCAGTTTATCCCAACCTGAAATCTGCCTGGGATATCCTGTCGGTGTGGATTTGATCCTTGATCTCTGCCCTGAAAACAGCAGCTGCTGGGTGAGGGGCTGCCCACTCCTTCCAGGATTACACGGTGCTGGAGGAGGAAGAGGAGGGTGGAAGGGTTTGATTCCTGGCTGACAGCTGGTGGGAAGCATCGTTGATTTAAGGGATATTTCCTGGCCCCATTGACTTCAGCTTTGGGCCAAGCCAGGGTGGGAATTCCAGCTGGGCATCAGCCCCTCGGGAAATAGTGTCTCGTTGCTGTTTCTGTGGCTTTATTTCATTGCTGAGCCCCCTCCAAGGGGGTTTGGAGCACCGAGACCTGCCGGGGGTCAACCCTGCGGGGCACAAACCCCGCGCGGTGGGGAGGGGAGGGAGCAGCCCCTGCCTGAACTGCCTTTCCCTAAGGGATGTGCTCGGGGCTGTTGCGGAATGGGGCCAAAACATTCTTTTCTGGTGAGGAGTCTGTTTTGCTCAGCGCTGGTGTGAGGCAAGCTGGGGGCCACCCCGGCTCAGCAGAGCTTCGGGGAATCACAGAATATCCCGAGCTGGAAGGGACGCACAAAGATCACCGAACTCCAAGCCCGGCCCTCCCACGGCATCCACCAGCCCATCCACCACCTTCCACTTCTCCATCTCGGAGGAAAACTGGGCACTTTCAGAGCCTGAAGGCTCGGGGATATGCGGGAGCAGTTCAGGAGTGGGGATGCACCTCGGTGGGAGTTGTGTCACCTCGCAGGTGTTAATTTTTTCCTGGTATTTCAGCAGGAAACCTGTCTGAGAGGCGCGGGGTGGTCTCGGCTCAGCTGAGTCACGGCACACCGAGCCTCGATGCTTTGGGCTCTCTGGTTTATTTTGGAGCAACAGAAGGTGAAGCAGAAGCAGTCAGAGCCCGGGGGAGACGCTGCCACTGGTTCCCTGCGCCCCTCGCAGGGCCGAGGGACAGCTGCCCACCCCTCCCTTGTGCTGCTGTGCTGGAACAGCAGCGCTGCTCCCCCTCCTCAGATCCAGCGGACACGACGCAACTTCACCGGAGGGTTGTTGTCCTCTTGCCGAAGCCAAGAAGCCCCGAGGAGGAGACTCGCCAGGGCTGGGAAGCGCTGCCTGCGCCGTCCCTTCGCGGATCAGCCCGGAGGTGGTTTGGCAGAGCGAATTTTTGCTTCAACACCTGCCGGCTGGGCCCCGGCACTTGATGCGGCGCCGGAGCATCCTCTGCCCGCGCAGCCGGCACAGCCGCGCCGCCCGCTCGCACCTGCAGGCGCCTCGCTGGCACCACGTCCCCGACCCTGCGGGCACCGCACGGCACACCTGAGGCCTTCCCTTGGGAGTATCCCCCGCGGGCCGCCCCCAAAAAGGGGCACCACAGAGGAGGGAGATGGGCAGGAAAGGGGTAACCCGGGGCAAGGGGGTGAGGACTCACTGCAGGTGGGGATTCCTGCCTGGGGCGCTGGGAGGGGCTGGATGGGTCCCACGCGGCACCGCCGAGCCGCCAGCCTGGCATAGCAGCAGGCACGGAGCAGGCAGCACCTAGGGGAGAAGGAGAGCCTGGAGTCACCGGGAATGTGGCACCGGCTGCTTCTGACCTACCTGGCACAGGCTCTGCGCGCCGGGAGGGAAGAGCCACCAGCTTTGCATCGCCCTGCTCTGATGACCCAGGAGCTGCTCTTTCTTTTCCAGCCCGTTCCCACAGCTCTGCTTCCCCCTGCGATCCCTGCCCAGCATCCTACCCTGCCTTCAGTGCCATCCCTCTCGGCCGGTGCCATCCCATGAACCGCGCAGTTATCACTGGCACCACCCTACTGACTCCAGGGCTGGAATTTCCTGCTCCCCCCAAACCTGCTCCCTTCCCGCTGCCACCCAGCGCCTGGTCTGTGCTCAGCGAAGCTTCAGGCGGGGCTGATGGCGTTGTGAACATCCCTGGGACTGCCCCAGGGCCAGCATTAGCCCTCCGGGAGCACTGTTAGCCCTCCGGGGCAGCGTTGCCTGTACCGGTCCAAGGAAGCCCTCGAGGTGCCCCATCCCGAGTAACATCCATGGGCTGTCAGATTTCCCACGGTGCTTCCCTCGAGTCCCGGTGTGAAGGTGCGTGGGTGCTTCCCATGAGCTGTGAACACACCTGGAGTGACCAGAAAAGGTGATGGTTTTGTAAGTTATATGCAGAAATGAGGCCTGGGGAAGGCGGGAGGGGAGGAGGGCTCTGCTGGGAGTTTCCCTGAGGAGTGCACAGGGGTTTGGGGATGCACATCAGCACAGGGATGGAGCCTGGCTCCCGTCTGTGGGTCGGGGATGCACTCACTGAAGGCAAAGAGCATCATCAGTGCCAGCAGGACCTTCATCTTCCTTTCACCTGGACCTGGAAGGAGGAAGAGAGGACAGGCTCAGCCTTGCAGCTTGGCTTGCAAACCTTCCTTTCTGAAAACGGGTGAAATCACCCTGGAACTTGGAACGAGGAAGGCAGCTGGGACTCCTCACGTGTGTGTTGCTGCCCCTTGGCTGACAGCAAGTGGTGTCTGAGGCTGTCCCACCACCTGAGCATCCCCCACCTCCTGTCCCACCACCCCAGCATCCCCCACCTCCTGAGCATCTCCCACCCCCTGTCCCACCATCCCAGCATCCCCCACCTCCTGTCCCACCACCTGAGCATCTCCCACCTCCTGTCCCACCACCTGAGCATCTCCTACCCCCTTTCCCACCATCCCAGCATCCCTCACCTCCTGTCCCACTACCTGAGCATCTCCCACTCACTGTCCCACCGTTCCATCATCCCCCACCTCCTCTTCCACCACTTTTGGCACCCAATGCACTTCTCCCCCTGTGGTCCAACCTCCCACTGAGTTTTAGTCCGGAAGGAACGACACTTTCCCCACACTTTTCCCCCGTCCCAGCAGAAAGCAGCGTTCCCGCTGCCTCCTCCCAACACCCCCCCGTATTTTTGTTTCCGTCGCAGCGGGGCGAGGAGGGGGAGCTGCTCACCGGGGGATCTTCCTCTCCGTCAGTCCGTCCTACCGGGGCCAGCCTGCCCTCCGTGTCCGGCCCGCGGGCTCCGATCTGGGAGCGCCGAAATGACTCCTCTGTCCCAAACCCACGGAGTGTTACGCCCCTTCCCTCGCCGGCCAACCCCCCTCTCCCCGTGGGCTGCAGCGCGGAGTGACGCAGGGACCGAGACCGAATTCTTGGAAAGTTTGGGGAAGATGTTGATTATTTACAGGGCTTTCTCTCCCTGCCCAGCAGCAGCAGCAGCTCTCAGAGGAGCGGGGTGGTTTAAGCACATGGTTTATTTTCACGTTGCATTAATGTGGTCAGCACGGGCAGGGATGCAGAGAGGTCCAGATTCCGGCTCCCATCACTTGCACCGGTACTTGGGATAGAACCGGTAGCGTTTCCTGTAGCTCCCGACGTTCCTCTTCAGGCACAGCGCCAGGCTGCGGTCACACTCACAGGAGAGCTGAGCGCACCAGGAGCCCTTCTCTGCTGTCAGAGAGGATTCCAGGATCAGCCCCGGCTTTGGGAGGGGCTGCCACCCCTTTTCCAGGGTGCCACTCACCGCAGGAGGGGCTGCCCCGGTGCCAGCTGTAGTGGTAGTGCTGCTTCTTGGGCTCACAGCCGTGCCTCTCCAGGCTGAGGTAGCAGCTATCGTGCAGCTGGCAGCACCTGCACGGCAAACCGAAGCTCCAGGGGTTGGGTTTTCTCTCCCTCACCCCCCAGACTTGAAAATGTGTCTGAGCAGGGAGTTTTCAGGTGGGTTCTCACCTGTCTGAGTTGTCCTTGGGCTCCCCCTTGCCCCCCAGCCCGCAGTAGCAGCCGTAGAAGGCGTAATGAAGCAAAGCGTTTTTCTTTGTTGCTTCTGTGATCATCTGGCTCAGCTGCAAGAGGTTCCCATGGGCTGGGGACAAGCCTGGGGAGGGGAAATCAGGGGGATCACACTGATTCCCAGCCCCTCAGCAGCATCTCCATCCCTCTGGCCCCCAAACTGGCACCAGGGTGGTGATTTCTTAGAAGTCACAGGGCAACAGAGAGGAAATTTGTTCCCAGCTTGGTGCAGGAGGGTTGTGGTGTGTTTGGGAGAGGTGGTGATGGGGAAAGGTGGAGGAATCGCCAGCCTGGGCCTAATTTCCATGGATGGAACTGAACAGGGAGCCAGGGGATGGGAGTGAGGACACTCACCCCAAGCAAACAGCACAGAGAGGGCAAGGAGGCAGTTCATCCTTCTGACAGACCTGGGAAAGGAAACCAAACCATTTCTTGTTATACCAAACCCAAACCATTCCTGTTAGCCCCCCTTCCCTTCCCTCTTCCCTCAGGAGCAGAGGTGCCCCCCTGCCCTGGGGACTGGAGGAGATGAGGGGGGTCAAGATGCACCTTCACTTCAGCACAAACCATTGGGGATGGGAAGTGGTGGGAATGGGATGGTGAAGGAGTGGAAAAACCCAAAATGAAGGGAAAGGGAGAGAAGTTGGAGGAATTATCAGCCCTCCAGGGCTGCACCCACTGCTCTTACTCTGGGTTGGCATCTCAGGTAGCATCTCCTTTGCTTCTGCTTTCATAGCATGGATCTTGCTCCTGTCTTGCTTCTGGTTAAAGTAGAAAAGGAAGGAAAATCATTCCTCCATCCTCACTTACCTTGGGAAACCACTGTCAGCTTGCAGTGCCCTGCAGCCAGCTGGGCTTGCTTATATAGGGTTTGCTCTCATTTCTCTGGGGCTCCCTTGACCCAGATGTCGCTGACTGGGCATTCCTGCAGAGGAGAAGGCACCGTCCTTCCCCTTTATGAGTGTCAGAAATCCCCCCAACGCCCCAACTCTGCACCCCACACATGGGGGCCGCTGCTGGGTGGGATGAGGTGGCAAAGCAGCATCACTTCCAGCCTGAGGAGGAAGCCAACACTCCCTGAGCTAGTCAGAGATGCTCGAGGGCCTTTTCCTTTGCCCTCACCAGCACCAGGAGCCACGTGGGGAGAAAAAAGAGCCCTGGTTCAGCCTGGGCAGGAAAGAAGCAGGTTTGGGATTTTCAGAGGGTTGTACAGTTTGGGAACTGACCCTCTGCACAGCTGGTTCAGGCTGAGTTATCAGTTTTTTAGGAAAAGTCTGTGGGTAACCCTCAAAGCACCTCTCAATGTGCAGTTCCCAGAGCCACGTGGCTGGGCAGGCACTGGATGATTAATCCCTCCCTCACTTTGTGAGAAAAAAGTGATGCAAACTGAGTGTTTTGGTGGGAGCAAATGCAACTTCCCTTTATTTTATTCCATGTGACTTTTCCACACCCTCATTACAGCCCTTCTGCAGAAACCATCCAGTCACCAACTGCACTCCTAAATTAGCACCCACCTCATTCAGCTGGTCGAGGCTTTGCAATCTTCCCTCCTCTGTGGATGCCTGTTCTTCAACCTTAATTTTCATAGAATCCCATAATGGTTTGGGTTGGAAGGGACCTCAAAGCCCACCCAGCCCCACCACTGCCATGGGCAGGGACAGCTCCCACTATCCCAGGTTGCTCCAAGTCCAACCTGGCCTTGGACACTCCCAGGGATGGGGCAGCCACAGCTGCTCTGGGCACCCTGTTCCCCAAACTTATTGCTCCACATTGGGATAGACCTGTGATTTACAGCCCTGTCTGGGCCACAGAACTATTGGGGTGTTGGGCAGATGGTGTGGCTGAGGTGTGGGATGCAGAATTGTCCCCCAAACCCTTAGGGCACTAAACCCTTGAAGTGCCTTGACCTCAGGGGCCCTTACAAAAAAACCACCACAGAATTGGTTTACATTCCCTTTATTGTAGCTCTTTCTTATCTTTGCTGGGAAACGAAATCAAGAGAGGAGGAGGGGACAAAAAGGAGGATGTTGGTTTGTCTTTCTGGGAACTGGAGGTTCTCCATCCATGATGTGTGTGTGCCCTTCCTCACCCTGAGCACCTCGCAGGGAGCCTCGGGGGCTCTGCTTCTGCTCAGCGCCCACCACAGGCTTTTCTTGCCGTAGCAATGGGGAAACCCAGCCCCGAGCCGGAGCTCTGAGTGCAGATTCCCCCCTGCTCAGCACTGGAGCTTGTTCCCTTGGCACGTCAGCTTGAAGTAGAAGCGGTAGGAATGGTTGTAGGAGGGCAGAGCGCTGGCGAAGCACGAGGCCACCGCCCTGTCACACAGGCACGTCTCCCTCTCACACCAGCTCTGCTCGTTACCTGCGGGGACGGAACACGGTGCCCTGTGGTGGCTTTTCTGGTGGGATTCCCTCGGGGGAAGGCTGGAGCTTCCCGGGGGACGTGGATGAAACAGAATCCCGGTGTGAGCCCTCTCCAAGCTGTCGCATCCCTTGCAATGCCCATTTAACCCTCACACCCGGACAGGGACCGGGCTGGTTTCACCCCTGGGTTGCCCTCCTGAGTGCCCCGCTCTGGGGGGCAGTGCTGGCACCTCCCCTGTTCTGTACTCACTGCAGGTGATGTGTCCGTCGTGGGCGCTGAAGGTGTAGGGGGTGATCAGGGGGCTGCACTCGCCCTCCCTCACCCCTCTGTAGCAGCAATCGTGGGCTTGGCAGCACCTGCAGGGACACGAATGGGACAGGGGTGGGACAGGGCTGAGACAGGGATGCAATAGGGACAGGAGAGGGAGGAGGGGATGGCGAGGCAGCAGCGGATGTGGCCGGGAAAGTTTCAGACCCCTCTCAGAGCACAGAACCCACCAGGGAGGGGTTTTTTAGGGACCGCCCTGCCCCGGGCGGGCTGAGCGGGGATGCTGTTCCAGGTACTCACCGGTCGGTGGCATCCACGGGGGTCCCTGAGCCCCCGATGCCGCAGAAACAGCCGTACCAGCTGTAGGACAGCAGGGCGCTCCTCCCTGTGGTCGCCCGGATCATCCGCTCCAGCTCCAGGACGCTGGTGCCAGCTGGGAGCAGCCCTGGGCAGAGGCAGAGGGAGGGAGGGATGGTGGCTGGGGGTATTCCCCACGCCCCACACCAGGCAGGGAATTAAATAAGCCTGGCATTGCTGGAAACACAAACTTCCAGGAGTTGGAACCATGAGGAGCCCTAAAGCCCATCCCAGGATTGTGGAATGATGGAATCACAGAATGGTTTGGGTTGGAAGGGACCTTAAAGCTCATCCAGTGCCACGGGCAGGGATGTCTTCCACCAGCTCAGGTTGCTCCAAGTCCCATCCAACCTGGCTTGGGACAATTCCAGGGATGGGGCAGCCACAGCTTCTCTGGGAATTCCATCCCAGCCCCTCACCACCCTCAGAGGGAAGATGTTTGGCTTCTGCAGCTCCTGGATTCAGGCTGGCAGAAGGTATTGCTGCAACCAACAATCCCCCATCACCAGGATCAGGAAATGTCCCATCACAGGCAGGAAATGTTCCATCAGGCTCCAGGGCCTCTTAAAATAATTATGGATCCTGGCAGCCCAAAGTCTCCCCATCCCAAAGCCCTCCAGGACTCCAGCAGAGCTGCACCAAGGGTTGGAGAGAAACTGCAAAATCTGAACAAACCCCTGAATTGTTCCCAAGCCTTGGGGTCTGCAGGTGGGTCCCAGTGGGTCCTGGGGACAGCAGGGCACTTACCACAGGCCAGGAGCACGGCAAGGAGGAGATTCCTCATGCTGGGGCTGCCCTGGAGAGGGAACAGCAAAGGTGGGAGATGAACCAGCAGCAGGACAGGAGCTCTCCCAGTGCCCACACCAAGGGCATGGAACCAGTTGGTTGGCAGTGCCTCATGGTGACATTGATGGGAAGGCACCACCATGTCCCAGTGACCCCAGTGGGGCCTTTAGGCTGGTTTGGGGATGGTTTTGGCAGGGACACAGTGGCTGGTCCTGCCTGGGGCTGATGGAGCAGCTCCCAATCCACAGCTCCCAATCCACAGCTCCCAGTTCACAGCTCCCAATCCACAGCTCCCAGTCCACAGCTCCCAACCCACAGCTCCCAGTCCACAGCTCCCAACCCACAGCTCCCAACCCACAGCTCCCAGTTCACAGCTCCCCCCACCACCATCAGGGCAATAACCCCCTCTCCTCACCCCACCTGGACCTGCAGCTCTGATGCCACTGGCTCAGAGGGTTTGGTTTTTATAGCAGGCCAGGCCCATCCCCTCCTCTATCTGTGCTATCATCCCAAGCCCAGCTCACCCAGAGCAGGGAGCACATTCCCATCCTTCCCATTCCCAAAAATCAGGAGTGTCCCCTCAGCACTGAGCACCAACACTCCCTCCATCATCTCTCTCATCACTGGGCTTGAGGCATCTCCATCCCTGAATGAGGCCAGGCAAGGCCTTGGCCATGGGTTTAAAGTCCTTGGCTTTGGTCATGGTTTTGAAATCTGTGGGATTTGGTGGCTGGAGAGTGGGATAAAAGCCATTCACATCCAGGCTGGCATCTTAGAGGTTGTTGAATCCCTGTTCCAGCTGCAGAGATGGCACTTTGAGCTCAGTGTTGTCTCAAGTGAGTCCTTGGTTTTGCCAGTTCACACCTTGAAGCTTCAGAGATGGTTTTTCCTCGGTCCTTCCTTGCAGTTTCCCCCCAAACCCATGGCTGCATCCAAATCCACCCCCTCTGAACTGCAAGGGGAGGAGAAGGAAGGATGGCAAACACCACAGCTGCAATTCCTGGGGCTGCAGTTTTCCTGACCTGCCCTCTGTGGTTTTCCTGTCTGCCCAGAGTGCGTGGGCAAGGGGTCTGAGAAATTAAATCCACAGCAGCAAAGGCTGGAAAAGCCACAGAAACCCAGCCTGGAATGCTTGGGGAATAGAGTTTATTTAATCATCATAACCTAAAGATGATACAGAGACATGGGGGAGGCAGAAAACCAGAGGAGATAAGGAACAAAAGCTGCTGGTTTGGCCCTGAAACTGTGGGGCCCAGAGCAAACACAGCCACAAAAGTGGTATCAGGCAAATTGCAGGGCTCCACCCTGGGGGATTAACCTGGGGAAGGGAATTGGGGTCTGGGAATTGTAAGGAAATGACTCAGGAGTCTGGAGAAAAGAATTGAAACCTTTGTGGAGTATCTTGAGAGCCACCAAAGCTGTCACTGGAAGGGCTGGCACCTCCTGAGTGTCCTCCAAGGTGGCAGAGCTGTTTGTCCCCGGGTTTTCTTTTCCTCAAACCTTTTATTTCCTGCTGCAAGTGGAATAAAACCCCATCCAAGCCCATTAAGGATGGGGAGCAACCCCTCACCTGCCTCCTCACAGAGTCACAGAATCCCAGACCATTCTGGGTTGGAAGGACCCCCAAGGATCATCAAATCCAACTCTCAAGTGAATGCCCCACACAGGGGATTGAACCCACGACCTTGGTGTTATTACAGCCAAGATTTAACTCACCCTCTGCACAATAAACCATCCCAAAATGCCACAAAGACAACCCAACACCCCCACCCCTGCTTTCCTCACCTCACCTTTAAAACCAGGACATCCCTAATAATCAATCAATCAATCAATCAATCAATCCCTTTCCCACCTCCCCCACAAACACTTCCATTATGGGATTCCCCACCCTGCTGTTCGTGCTTTAGCTTTGAAGGGCCTTGGTTTTGGGGGAAAGATCTGAGTTTCTGCTGTAGAGTTTGGATAAACCTACACCATGTGAGGGCCTCAGTGGAGAGCAGAGAGCTGGGATCCCGTGGATTTGGGATCCACACGTGGTTTTAACCAAATCCCCTCATTTTAAGCCCTCTCTCTCTGCAGAGAATCTCAGAAGGGCAACCACACAAAGCTAAACCCTCTCTTTAATTAACCCACAGACTCAAGGGCTTAAAAACCACCCGTGGAAGTTTTTTTCCCCCTTGGAAACAGGGAATTTTTCAGCTTTCTTATGGAGCAAACAGAGCTGGGTATCACCCACATGTCTGTTTGTTCAGGGCCTTATTGAAGTGTAAATGCACCAAGTGCTTTGATCTGCCGTGCTCCAGTTTTCCCAGCAATATTGCCAAACATCCTGGGCTGGGATGAGCTGATAGGAGGCTGTTTCCTTACTTATTTTATTTCTTTTTAGTGCTCGGGTTCGCCTTGATCTTCCCCCCCTCACAGGGTGGAGATCCCAAGTTTATGGTGGATATTTATGGCTGGTTTCTTGGTGCCTTTGATGGGTGTCTGTTGGTGGCAGAAGCAGCTGGTTAATTGGGAGTAGGTTTAAAAAGGGTTTAGAAAGGGATTAATGGGGAGAGATGGAAATATCGGAGTTGTGTGGGGTGTTCCCAGCAGGAAAATGACTCAGGGGTCCTTTGTAGCCAGAGGGATCAGGAGGACTCCACCTCCCTCCCACCATAAAGAAAGCTTAAAACTCCCTCAAAAGAGTAGTTTTAGGTCCCAGGATGATCTTGTGTGTGAAGTGTAATTTTTTTTCAAGGTGTTTTCATCAGAACTGAGGAGTTTGGGGTTTATCTGGTTTTATTCAGAGGTCACTGAGTCACATCACGGGGGTTCAGCCCTGTCTCGTGCTCCCCTCCTGTGCTGCCACACTCCAGTTCAATGTTTAGGGTTAAACCCCAAATATTTGGGTGGTTAAGCAGGGTGAGGGCCCTGTGGTTGTGCTTAGGGTGGGATGGGGGAGGGAGAACTCCCGTGGGAGGGATGGGGTTGGTGCCACACCGACCTCCAGGTGTGGAGCAGCTGTTTGGGGGGACGTGACTGTCACCCCCTGCTCACCCTGCCCTGTCCCACCCCTGTACCATCCCTGTCCCATTCCTATCCCACCCCTATCCCATTCCTATCCTATCCCTGTCCCCATCCCTATCCCACCCCTATTCTTATCCATATCCCATTCCTTTCCCACCCCTGTCCCATTTGTGTCCCATACCTGTCCCCATCCCTATCCCTATCCCAGTCCCATCCCTAACCCATTCCTGTCTCCATCCCTATCCCAGTCCCATCCCTAACCCATTCCTGTCTCCATCCCTATCCCAGTCCCATCCCTAACCCATTCCTGTC
>JAWWLZ010000054.1:883947-895863 GCA_035041345.1 Poliocrania exsul | reverse complement strand
CAGGAGCAGGAACAGGACAGGAGCAGGAACAGGACAGGAGCAGGAACAGGACAGGAGCAGGAACAGGACAGGAGCAGAAACACCACAGGAGCAGAAACACCACAGGAGCAGAAACACAACAGGAGCAGAAACACAACAGGAGCAGAAACACCACAGGAGCAGGATGCTGATGCTGATCACAGGTGTAGTATCTGATGTTCAGTCAGGTGTTCAGGGTCCAGTGGCTTTATAAAACCAGTACCTGCTGCTGTGGGTGATGGAATTGCACAGCAGCAATCCTGGATATCAAAACATATGGATGCCTTCAACCAAACCACAGTGGGGAGCAAAGTATTTCACTTAGTTTCAGTTTTCCATGTTCCCTTCAGTGTTGGGTGATTAAATCCTTTTTCTGACTCTTCTGTACTGTTACTTCACCATTTCAGAGGGTTTCTATCCTGTTCATACAACCAATAAAACCTTTTTGGCTGTAACTCAAACTTCAAATGATTTATGTGAGCTGGAGGTTTATCCATCACATCTCCTCTTGTGAAATGCCCTTAGTTTGATGGCAAGGACCTCAGGGATTGCCCAAACCAGCCTCTGGATGCTCAGCTGCCCCACACACCACCTTGCACTGGCCTTCCTGGGGTTTGCATCTCCCTCCTGGGCTGGATCCAAGATTGCAGTGGAGGAGGAAGCACTTTGGGTCAGTGAGAGGCTGTTCCAAACACAGGGACCACCACAGAGATGGATGTGAGTGCAGGGGCTGATGCTTTGAGCAAGAACAGAAGAGGAGGAGGATTCAGTGACTTGGACCACAGTGGACTTCTCATGCTGGAGGATGTTCCTCCTGGATGAGTTTGGTTCTGATCACCTCACCCAGGCTACAGCACCTCCAAAGATGGACATTTGAATGATTTCTTTGTTCAAACCTATCAAGTCTTGATCTAGGAAAGCACAGTGAGGGAAAACACCTCTTTTCACCCTCATTTCTCCTTTTCTTCTCTTCAAAAAGTTGTAGCAGCAACTTTGCCAAGTCCTGCACAAGAAGCACTAGGGGGGAAGAACAATATTTATCTGACCTCATTTATTGTGTGACATCACTTCACAAACTTCCTTGAGGGAATCTTTTAAGAATTTCAGCATTAAAATTCAATCTGTCACAGGGTGAGAAGTTCACAAACATAAAACTTACCAGGACTCCAGGCTGGAAATGTCCTTACCTGAGGCTTTTAAAGACCAACAGAGGATTCAAGCAAGAAATCAGCAATGGGATCATTCAGTATGTGTTCTTTATTCCAATTAAAAGTACATTAGAAACAGCACACAGGACCAGCAGCAGCTTCCATGACAATTCAGCCCAATACTCTGCTGTCACCAGGTCATTCAGCTGTACTGGGAAAGTAGGTGATTAAATCAAGTCTTCCACTCGACACCCAAGCACTCACTCACCTGCCACTTTAAATAGGATTCCAACAGAATAAAAATAGATACACCCCAGAATACAAAAAGTTTAATTTTAAGCTGTTTTCTTTTTTTTTTTCTTCACTAAAGCCTTTATACAAATTGATAAAAGGGTGCACAATTTCCTAAAATTTTAGGTACATTTTAAATGAGCCTTTTTTTACTTGGTAAAAGGATCCATGTTCCTGTCTTTGAACAGAATATGGTGGCCAGAATTGCAAAGAAAACAAGTCATAGTTTAAATTTACAATTTATACATTTGTTTTGATGTGATTCCCACACTGAGTAGCAGGGCCATGGCTGCTCATGCTTGTCCCATTTCCCCCCAACAGAGAGCTGTGCACCCTAAATTCTGGTTCAGGAGCCTCCTTCTCCTGGAAACTGGGCTGGGAACAGGGTTAGGGCTTCCAGCTGTGCACACAAGAATGGTCCCAACACACAGGAGGTGTAAATCCTTCCTTCCACAAGAATTTGGAATCATTCCCCTTCCATGGAACAGGGCAGGGACCAGTGACCTATTCTGCACTATGGAGCACTTCCCACCTGCAATTTGGCTGAGCAATTTAACTCAAATCTCTGGGACTGTAACAGGTAAACTTGGTGTTCTACAGGGAATTTTTTGGTCAGTACAGGCTGCTGTCATGATCTTTTGTTTCTTTTATTCCTGTAACTGAAGCAGCTCTGCACATTGTCCATGCTGAGCTTCACAGCATGGGGAGCTGAACCACACGGGGACCTCAACTCACAGAGGGGAATTAAAGCAGACAATTAATTAGTACAGTTCCCTTCATACTGTCCCTCCCACCCCACCCACCCTTAGCCAGGTTCAAACACCTCAGATGAACTTCTGTACTGTCACCACCACCCCATGTCACAGGGAATGGCCATTCCAACAAATCCAGCACAAGGGGAAAGAAAAAACTGCCCAGCAAAAGCAACACCACACCTGTGTTTGCAAAGAGGAGCTACTGGAAACATCCTCAGGACAATTTACGTAGGGAAAAGCAGGGCAAGTCCATCAGGGAGCCAGAAATGAGTCCTAAAGAGCTCAGGGGAGTGCCAAGAGAATGACATCCTAGTTTGTACAAGTTGAGTATTTAGCCAAAAAACAGCTGCCTTGTTTGGGTTTGGTTTTTCTTTACTTGTGTCCATTACATATTCAGCTGTTGAATTTAAACTGATCAGGTTAATGCTGCACATTATTCCAATTAAAGGCAATGATGTTTGTTTGGTTGGGGGTTTTTTTCCTTTTTAACTTTTAGATAATTCCATATTGCCCCTCTTTTGGCAAGTGTGTTTCTCAGAATCCCAAAGATCATCCCATTTTTAAGGCTAAACTAAGAAATGTTAAAAGCTTCTGTAAACATTTCCTCTTCCTCCCCGTAGTTGCACAATTTGAAGTCCAACTGCAATTTTGAAAATGAGGTAATTTTTGTGTACTCATATCTTGAAGAGTCCTTTTCGGGACGAGCTGGGAGGTTGTGCCAATCCAAACGCTGATCCAATTGTAGTGGGAGAGCTTCCACAGCAGGGCACACACCACTTCCAGCAGCTACTTCAGTTATTTATCTTCTCAATTTCATCCAAGTCATCAGTATCCAATTTGTTTATCTTTTTGTCTGGGAAAGATGAGAAATGAGTTAAGTTTCATAACACATCACAGAGCAGGGAATGCTGCTCTTCTCACAGCTGGATTTGAGGAGTTCTGGTTCATCAGGGAGTGTTCAGTCTACAAATTAAGCTACAAAACCTCTAAATTAAACCTTTTTGCTTTTATCAAAGGCCCATCTGGGTACTCCAGTGTGAGCCATCTCTGGAATATGCCAACCCAGCCTGACTCCTGTCACAGGCAGCAGGTCACAACCCCAAGTGACACCACACCAAACACCCACTGTGCTCCTCTGCTACCCTTTAAGACTCAACAAACCCCCGCCAGACCCGCTCAGCACCCAATTCCTGCAGGAATTCCATGATTTTAGAGACAGGGGAGAGCCTGGGGTACGTACTGAAGTGCTCCTGGATTCTGTTGAGGATGTTCATGCTGTGCTTGCTGTCCACCATGTTGATGGCCAGGCCGCGCTTGCCGAAGCGCCCGGTGCGGCCGATGCGGTGCAGGTACGTCTCGTTGTCTGGATTCCCATCTTTATCCACAGGGAGGTCAAAATTGATAACAACAGAGACCTGCTCCACATCGATCCCTGGCACAAGGGAAACATCATGTTACAAACACTGCAACCCCTTCAGAGCAGGAATGGCCTCCTCAGACTCTGAAATGGAGCTTTGCCACAATATCCTCATGGAAATAAAACCCAACTAAGAGCAGGAAGTCCTCACTGAAAGAGCCAAAGGAAAAGCAGTTGGAGATGCATTAACCAGCATAAATATTCTGGAAACTCTACCAGCACTTAAATCTTTTGGAAACTCTCTCCTCCACTGCAAAGCTCCAAAGGCCACTTGTTTTATCTCCCAAGCACTGCGTGTCTTAACTGTTCTAGGATGTCAAATTGCAACACAAATTCCTACTGGAATAGTGAGCTGGATCTCAGTATTTTTCAGCTCTCTGCACTTTGGCACATGGTTATTGCAAGCCCTGAGGGGCAGCAGCACAAGCCAGGCTTGGGGCCAGAAGCAGAAAATTCCCACAGGATGGACTTTTCCATCTCCAGCAGGAGGAAGCCCACAAGGAATTCTGTGTTTGCCCACAGGCATCCTTACTGTAAGGACACTGATTTATCCCAGCTGGAACATTTGAGCATGGAGATTCTCCCTGCAAGCTGGGCAGGGGTTTGTTGTGATGGGTTTGATCCATGGCTTCCTCAGTAAGCAGGTGTAACTAAGGAAGTGGACATTACATAAGTATTCCACACGTGTTTTCCATGTAAGAGGAGGGGAGACAGGAAGTAGTTTGGTCTTCCTTCTTCCAGCAAAGCTTGGAGGAGCAGGAGGAGCCTGGATGGTCCCTTGCTTCAGTTGGTTTCCTAGCCCAGGATGTGGTGAGATTGTATCATTCTGTTCTCCTCCTTTCTTAAAGTTTTCTAATTATATTTGTCTGTTTTGTTTACTTTGTTTTGGTTTTGTCCCTCCTTATTCCTTGTTACCCATTCCCTCTTCCCTTTTCCCCTGGGGGGGGGGGCCCAAATAGTGTGTACAAATTGCATACATGGTTGTAGACCTTAGAAAATATAATTTCTGGTTTAATTCAGTTCAGTTTCTTTTGAGTTCTTGCTTTTAATTTTTTTTTCCCTTTGCTGGAAAGACTTTTGGAGAAGGGAGAAGGGCAGTCCAGGGTTGGTAAAAGAACCAGGCCAAACCCAGATATTTGCTCTCTAGGAAGTGCTGCTTCCAGCCCTCCCTGTGCCATGACCTACCTCTGGCACAGACGTTGGTGGTCACCAGCACCTTCTCCTTGCCCTCTCGGAAGCGCTCGATGACGGCCGCTCTCTGCTCCACCATCATCTCCCCACTGAGCAGGGCCACCTGATGGCCCTCCCTGGACAGCTCTGCCGCCAGCCACCCCGCTGTCTTCCGAGTCTGGAACACACAGCCCCACGTGGGGAGGCAGTTTTAGTGCTGGAAATGGGAACAAACCTCTCTGGGGGCCACTGGAAGCTGTTTGGGTATCTCACAACAAAACAGCTCCCAAGTGCTGGGATCACCACCCCCCTGTTACAAACTGCATCCCAACGAGGAGAATGTGCCTCTGCCACCACAGGAGGCCTTGATTGAGAGGAGGACACCTTTAATTTGTGCTCTGCTTCTTGGATTTCACTCTGCTGGAGACTGGCATGGCACGAGTACGCTGAAAACTCATGGAAATGGTCACAAACCCACCAGTGCTCAGCTTGGCAAATGGCAGGGTTAGAGCTCAATGTAGTTGTGAAATCCCACTGAGGCTCTAAAACAAACAATTCCCAATTATGATGCAGTTTTTTGAGTTCTGATTATGTCTTGAGACAGCATAAAAGCAAACTGCAGACTCTGAAGTTTTATCCTGTCTGAGTTTGCTCTACTTGGCTCTTCTGTGCTGTCAGCACTGGCTTTTCCCTCAAAGTTATTAGAAAAAGAAAACAAAGCCTCAGTGGGATCCACAGGGAGACCCCAGAGGTGCATCCCCCATTACCTCAGGGTTCAGCCCTGTATCAGCCACAGAAGCAAAAAATTTCCCTACCCCTCATTCTGTCTGATTTTCATCCATTTTCTAAACTTATTTAATTTTTTTCCCCAGTAATTCCAAGTATACTTTGTTTTGGAAAACTGTGCATTACTGATCTTTGCTTCAGAGGACTTCAGGAAATAAAATGACCATTCAGGAATAAAAATGACCTATGTGGTCCTCTTGGATGGAGAACCCCAGGGAAACAAAGCAGCCAACCTGGCTCTCAGGACTTCACTGTAAGGGGGAGCCAGAGAAGCCAAAAAGGGCAATTTGTGTTCTAAGTTTCTTTCTGAAAACTGTGTCTGGCCAGGTTTTGGCACAAGTAGCCCCTACACAATCACAGACTGGTTTGGGGTCACTGGGACTAACACAGACTGGTTTGGGGTCACTGGGACTACCATTCCCTGGGGACACTCACGTGGCAGAAGATCATGGCCTGGGCGATGGTGATGGCGCCGTAGATGTTGCAGAGAGCTCTGAACTTCTCATCCCTGTTGTTGCACAGGACATAATACTGCTTGATGGTGTCCAGGGTCTCCTCCTCACGCTTCAGTTTGATAATGTTGGGGTCAGGAACAACTTTCTGAGCAAACTTCCACACAGAGTCCTCAAAGGTGGCTGAAAACAGGAGCATCTGGCAGTCCCTGGGGAGCATTCTGCAAGAGAGGGGAAAATGGGCAGGGTTCTCACACACCACCATCATCTCCTGATGTCCTGATGGGATTAATGCCACAGGCAAACAGAACCATAACCTTGGGGCCAGGTATTTCAGTGGCTGGAAAGACTCATGATAATCTTACCCACCCCTGATCATTCCCTCAAGGACCAGGGCACCCAGACTTGCCTTCCTAAATGGAATAAACTCTGCTCAAGGGACAGGTTTTTTATTCTGTAAGGAAATTAAATTGCTGACATTGTGCCTCTGGTAACCACCTGGATTAGAGATAAATCTAATTTTAATCTTGTTGCTTCCCCAGTGAAGGCCCCAGTCGAGCCCTGCTGTCCCTGCAGTGCCACCCTCACCTCTGGATGCGGATGCTCTGGTCCTGGTGGCCCTGGGTTGCAATCATCACATCAGCCTCATCCAACACAAACACTTTGATCTTCTTGGGATCTATGAATTTCAGTTTGGAACACCAGTCCAGCACCGTGCCAGGCGTGCCGATGACGATCTGCTCCGAGATCTTCTGCCCTCTCTCCACTGCCCAGACAGAAAGGAAAGGAAGGCTGATGCAGGATGGCTGTGCACACAGGGCAATGCTCTGCCCCTCTCTGGCCCACCCTGTTTCCCCTCCTGGTGCACCTGAGGGACACCATTTTCCCATTCCTGGTGGTGCCATTCCCACTACTCACGTTTGTTCCCTCGGACGGCGTAGGCGAGTTTGAGCTCTGGGTAAAAGTTCCCCATCTGTTCAATCACTTTCCCTGTCTGAAGTGCCAGCTCATATGTTGGAGAAAGGCACAAACACTGCAGGGCCAGAAGGACAACGAGTTTGACATGATCAACATCCAGGGCAACACTACCACACTTGCTTTTCAAAACCTTTGCTGAGGTTCTCCCCAAGAAAACATGCAAGTTGTTGAACAGTCTCTCAATCATACCACAAAGAAACTGAGTTTAAAAAGCCTCTTTCCAGGCATTGTCTGCTCTGTTCTCAGGTTATCTTCTCTTCCATCCCAAATCCACTTTCCCAACCCCAACTTCAGCCTGCAGTATTTCTCTGGTTTAATTCCTCCCACAGTGATTTAACTCCTCACAGACATCCTGTGTGATGCACAGGAAGAAGTTCTGAGCAAAATCCACACCTTTTGCACTAAAGGCTTTAAAATAGATCCCAAATCTCCAGGCCCAGAAGAAACACCATCATGGCTCCATCAAGCCATGAATTTACATCCCAAGGCCTCCCAAGCTCTTCACTAGATGGCACTGCACTGCCATGAACACCCCAGAACAGCCACATCCCACAGACTCTACCTGTGGATACTTGTTCCCGGGTTCCACACGGCTGAGCATGGCCAGGACGAAGGCAGCTGTCTTGCCAGTACCAGACTGTGACTGTGCAATCAGGTTCTGAGGGCTGCAGGGCACAGCAGACACGGCCTCAGAGGGTGAACCCCCCAGACAACACTCCCAGGGTGGGGTGGGACAGAGGACACAGCCTGTGGCATTTGGGGACCTGCTGGATTCACCCCTGCTCTGGATTGGTGGCTACTCTGACCAGAAATGCTCCACAGGGTAGAAATTACCTCCTGCCCAACTCTCTCTGTCAGCACCTCTTGATTATGGGGATTTGGAAGGAGAACTGTGATTATCTGTCAGTGCTTTTCCACCTCCCCCACTGTCTCAGGACCACAAATTCCAGCTTGGGGTAGTGGAGAGGGAAAGCAGCCACACAGGCAGTGCAGCACCTCAGCTGTTCCCACCCACCCACCCACCCAGGATTTCTGAGCTATTTCCTATTATTTCTCCCCAAACTGATGAGGAAAATGGGACTGGCAAACACCACAGCACTGAGCGTTTGGTACCAGCCCTAGGAAAAGGACAAATGCAGGGCTGGTGTCACACAGGACCATGGAAACACCATGGGAAGCTTTACTCCATCCCCTGACAGCTTCCCCATCACCTCCTCCCCTCCAAAGTCCAGGAAGGGCACTCTGAACCTTTCCAATCCTTCCATGCTGGAAGGGAGTGGGCAGGATGTGTACATACGGCTCTGCAAGCATCATGGGCAGGGCATTCTCTTGGATCTTGGATGGTCTGTTGAAGCCCATGGCATAGACTCCCTGCAGGAGCTGTGGCTTCCTGGAAAGAGGAATTTTTATATCATGACCTTTTAAAATACATTCAGTTTTCATTTCTGTACAAAAAGGTGAGAAAAAAGGTTGAGAAGACAACCTAGAGCTGTCCCTGCTACAGTTCCCAGCATCTGGAAGTTACAAGTGACAGCAGGAAGTTTGGAAAGGAAGCTTTGCCAGAGCCCCTGGATTTAGTCAGTCAGTCTGCCTGGCCCAGCCCCAGGGCAAACCCTGTGCCTCAGGCCAGCACTGCTTGTTCCAAAGCAGCTTTTCAGACTATCCAGGAATCCCAGAGCAGAAAGCATTAATCCTGTCCTTCAGGCCAATCCCATTTCCTCAGCCATGCCTAATCTTGGTGCCAAAATTATCACTCCTTGATGACTCAAACACAGGACAAAGTGACCTCGGTACATGAGGAACAGGATGAAGGGAAACATCGTGAGATCATTGCAAGGACTTTAGGAAGTCGTGTGGATCCTGTAATACAACTGGGACTGGAACACCAGAGAGATGCTGGCTCAAGGAAATGGCTGATAATTAGCTGGCTGTGGCTACACCTTGGGTACAACCCAGCCCTCACACCCAAAATGTTGTGGTGACACTGCTGGTCAGCAAATTCTCACCTATTGCTTTCTCTCAAGGGAGCTTTCTACTCCCAGCAGACACTTATGCAGACAAGGGGATCCCAGAACAACCTCAGTCCAGGTTATGGTGCTGGAAACTCTCAGCTGATGACCCCAAGTGCTCTCAGAAGGGCTCTCCTTTCCAGGCAGGTTAAAGTTTCCAGCCCACACTTCCCACTGCAACAACTTCCTGCTCAGCACAACACACTGGTGCAAAAATCCTGTATGACTTTGCACCGAAGGCTGGAACAAAAGCTCTTTGAAAATGGAACCTTGTGCTGCTTGAGCAAGGACAGACAAAGCCCCAGTTGCCAAGGATACACCGAGTCACAACAAAATGAAGACTCAATTAGTCTGGCTGCCCCCATCATTAACTCCCTGGGATTGTTTGCCTTTTGAAATACAGGAATTAGTCTAACAGGCACTGCAGGACCTCAGCTTTTTTTTTGAAACATTCAACCACCAACATTAACAAAGCCAAACAGCATCCTGGCAGTCATAGGGAGAAGACTCTTCAGCTCCCACTTCCCTGTGGAGCTTGTAGAGCAACAAACTTGAGATCAGTGCAACCACAACCCAGTGGGACAGACTCTAGCACATTAATTCATTAATATATGTATAAATGAATCATGGCTTAAATAGAGTTATCATCACTTGAAAGCTGCACTGGTGAAGTTCCCAATGGGAAGGGTCAGACAGGTAAATGCCACTGGTTTCTCCAGTACATAAATCCAGTTCTGCTGGAAATCACAAGGTTTTCCCTTCGTGCTCCTCACTGCCTCTTTCTGATGGAAACCCTCACAAGGCACCCAGACAAAACAACCCTCCTGGCATTTAACCAGTACAAATGATATGCTCATTTATTAATGACAAATTGGCAGTAACCTGAAACACAAACCCAAGTGCTTTTAAGTGGCATCTCCTGAGCAATCAGGGAATGTTCCAGGACACAAGGAGAGGCTCCAACCTCACATCTACTGTCAAAACTGAGTCAGTGCTGCTCTCCCTGAGCTCAAGAATGAGGCCTCCTACAACTGACTGAGAACTCCAGCCAGAAGGGAGCCTGTTCAGTGTTTGTGTTCCCAGGATTTAAGAGCTCCAAGCAGAGGAGGCTCTGGCTGATCCCAGCAGGCACTTACAGGCGCAGCTCCTCGAAAGACTTGACGGAGTAGAGGGGGGATGTGGGGTCCCTCTGCAGCACCTCCACCTGGTTCGTGGTGTCCACCAGGTTGCTGCGGATCAGCTTGTTCAGCAAGGACTGGGCAGCTCTGTCCTCTGGGAAAGGAGGTGGGAAACACACCCATCAACCACAGCCTGGTCTGGGTGGTGCTCCCACTGAAACTCTCAGCCAGTTAAAAGGGACAAAATCCATCCAAATACTGATAATCTTCATTAGAGAGTAATGGCTTAAAGAGCCCAAACTTCCTGGATGAGACACCAAGAGATCCCAGGGATTCCCATTTATTATTCTGAATGAGACACCAAGAGATCCCAGGGATTCCCATTTAATTCTCTGAATGAGACATTAAGAGATTCCAGGGATTCCCATTTATTATTCTAAATGAGACATTAAGAGATCCCAGGGATTCCCATTTAATTCTCTGAATGAGACACCAAGAGATCCCAGGGATTCCCATTTAATATCCTGAATGACACACCAAGAGATCCCAGGGATTCCCATTTAATATTCTGAATGAGACACCAAGAGATCCCAGGGATTCCCATTTATTATTCTAAATGAGACATTAAGAGATCCTAGGGATTCCCATTTAATTCTCTGAATGAGATATTAAGAGATTCCAGGGATTCCCATTTATTATTCTAAATGAGACATCAAGAGATCCCAGGGATTCCCATTTATTATTCTGAATAAGACACCAAGAGACCCCAGGGATTCCCATTTAATTCTCTGAATAAGACATCAAGACATCCCAGGGATTCCCATTTAATATCCAGGAAGACAAACCAAGGGAGCACCATTTTAAGGGGGACTTTAACAGATCCAGAACTCTGCTTATCTAAGATATTTTAGCTTAGTATCTACCTGGGACAGGGTAAAGGCCCCTTCAAGCCTCACTCTGACACACAGCCAGACACCTTTCAGTGTTTTATTTCTCTTGCTAAGGGAAATTGAGGATAAATGGCACTTCAAAGGATTCCAGGGTTGAAACACTGCAAGGGCTGAGGGTAAGAGAGACCAAAATGAGGTCAAACTGCTGCACTTTGGGGCTTTGCTGCTAAACCTGTTTCCTCAAACCACCTCCTGAAGGATGTCAGGCCATTCCCCACCTCTGAACCGCCACTGCACAAACAGAACCTGTTGGTTGTCACAGCAATCCCAGCTCCAGGGAATCCAACTGCTCCTGTATCCAGTCCTGCTATCCCCTTATTTCTCTCCACTCTAATCCAGGACTCTCCCAAGTTATTATAGGACACAATGGCTTTAAAAGTGTTATGGAGAAAGGACATGTCTTACAGTTAAGTCCTTGGGGGCAGGATACAAGATCAGCCATCCTGGGACATAAGGCAGACTTACTTTAGGTATATACCAAATTAATATAGTGATAATTAAGTTATATTAAATTAATTTCCTTGCCAAAGCATTTCTCAGGAAGGCACTTACCCTTCTCCTCATCCTCTGTCTTCTCCACGTTGTCTTCAGCCTTGACAACAGCACCTGAGTTAGAACAGTTTGGGGGGCACAGCTGAGGTCAGGCCTGGGCCCAGCCCACACCATGGGGTGAAGTTCCCCAAGGCCAAGTGCAGGTCCTGCCCTTTGGCCACCCCAACCCCTGCAGAGCTCCAGGCTGGGCACAGAGTGGGTGGAGAGGGACAGGGGGAAAGGGACCTGGGGGGACTGAGGGACAGGAAGCTCAACAGGAGCCAACAGTGTGC
>JAWWLZ010000054.1:865530-878323 GCA_035041345.1 Poliocrania exsul | reverse complement strand
GGATGAGGGAGGGTCCCCTTTAGATCCCCATGGATTGGGGGGCTGTGGGGTGTTCCCAGGGAGGACAGGATGGATCAGCTGAGATGGGAATGGGGGCAACAGCCAGGGGGGCAGAGAGATCTGGCCTTGGGCTGCAGACAGGGCTGGTCAGGCAGGGGTGATGCATCTTGATTTTGGGGGGTTTTAGGGTGCTCTCCTTCCTTTCAAAAAGTAAAGGGACTTCACAAGTGAATGCAATGGATTCTCCCCCTTCCAGCAGTGGCTGCAGAAAATCTCACCCTGGGTCGGCAAGTCGTGGGGGTGGGTAAGGGGAGTTCACAGACTCCTTTCTCCACCAGCCTCCCCAGCTCGGGGGCGGCTCCTCCACCCAGGTGGGCTTCGCCCCTCGCCCCTTCCCTCCCCGCAGCCCCGGGCGAAGGAGGCAGCGAGGGGAGGGGAAGCCGGCGGGTGTTTAGGGGGATTGTCATGGTTACCTCCCTGGCAAAACAAATGGCTCCACGGGGTGATGATGATGATGATGGTGATGGTCACTCAGACAGCTCCGGACAGTGTGGGGCAGCGGTGGGGGGAGAGAAATCCCTCCTGGGGAGGCAGAAAGCCACCCTGGCGAGCCAGACCCCCCCGCCTTGGGGAGCCAGACACCCTCTCTGCTCCTCGCCGCCGGGGCACATGTTGCTGCAGCCCTTTCGGTAAGACCCTTCCTCCCCCTCCAGCCCCCTCCTGGACCCCCCGCGTCCCCCCAGCCCGATGGGGAGGGTCCGAGGGGTGATGCCACCGGTTGCCGAGGTGGCTGGTGGTGCAGCGCTCCCCCACCCCAACCCCTGCGCTCGCTCCTCTCCCTCTTCTCCCTCCCTTTTCCTCTCTCCTCATCTCCCTCTCTCCCCATTTTCCAGAGACAAAAGCGCTCCGCAGCCGTGCCTGCCGCCTCCGGGATTCCTCCTGCCCCTCCTGCCCCCGCAGCTCGGCCCCAGAGGGGCTGCAACAGTGGGTGAAGTTGCTCCAACCCCCCCATCCCCTTCCTGCTCCTCCTCTCTCCCAGGAAAGGTAAGAAAAGCAGTGGCTACTCTGCCGTTGCTCCTGCACCTTTTCAGCTCGGCAGGGGTGGGTGTGAGGTGTGTGTGTGTGTGTGTGTGTCACTTCCCGAGGCTGTGCGCGATCCCAGCACAAACCCGCTCGCTGAAGAGATCCCTGTCATAATATTTCTGCAGGCACAAGCCCACACTTTGCAAGCTGCTGCTTCCCAGCCTTGCCTTTTCCCAGCTGGATGGGGAGTCCCGGAGCATCCCATCCCTCCCCAAAATCGTACAGACAATTAGCAGTGACTGCCTTCAGCTCCCTGCAGGCAGAGGACAGGGATGGATGGGGGGATCATGATGGGGGTGACAGGATCTTGCTCTCCTGGTGAGATAACCCAGCTGTGGACACACTGGGGAAGGAGGACTGACCTTGGCAGGGTGAGGGGGGGCTGATCCCCCCAGTAAGGGTCAAAGCACCGAGACCTGGCTTGGATCTGCCACATTGGCTGGGGCATGGCAGGACAGGGATGGATGGGGAAGGACTCTGCTTCTCCTGAGGGCCCTGTGTGTCTCCTTGGATCCAGATGCATCCCAAGCAGGGACCTTGGCAGTTTTAGCCCAGCTGAGGGGTGTCTGGGCTGACCCCCCTCTCTGGCTCAGCCCAGAGATCTTTCCTCAGCTACAAGCCCGGCAAGGTGGGGGTTAACTAAGCCCTGTGTCAGAAATGAGTGATTGACAGCTCTAGAAAGGGGCTTGGGACATGAATCCAGGTCCTTGAGACCCAGCTCTGGGGCCAGGCTGGTGGCCCAAGACACCTGCCAGGGGTATGACTGACAGTCCCCAAAGTCTGTCCCTGCCAGGTCTGTCAATCACTTCCCAACCTGGCACTGCATCCCCCTGGGAAGGAGGACCCAGTTGCTTTCAGTGAGCACTGGCAGGAGCAGCTGCTCCCCACCCTTCCCCCAGTCTGTGTCTGAGGCCTTGGGGTGCCCTTGGGGACACTGCAGAGGGATGTGTGTCCCTGCCCAGCAATCCTTGTCATGCTGTGGCAGTGACACGTTGTCACCTTTCCAGGGCCTGCAGTGGATTTTTTCCTGGTTTCCCCATCAGGTGGGACACCCCACTTGCAGTTTGAGGTGTGGGGAGACTGGAGATGGGAGAGAAGCTCCTGTAGCTTTTCCTGAGAGGTTCCCATGGTGAATTCCTGGGTCTTTCATACAGCAGGATGCTGTGTGTGCTTTGAAATACTGTTTGTCCTGTTGGTTCCTAGAGGTGTTTTGGGGGTTGGTCCCAGTTTGCTGGCCAGGTTTGAGCCTCGTGCTTTGAGGGAAAGAAGCTGGAGGGGTCCTGTATGTCTTAGTCGTGCCCTGCAGCTGATGTGGGTCAGTGAGGTGAGGTCAGGGGGCCCTCAGCAGCATTCCCACATCCTCTCCCTGAGCCCTGCTGCCCCTCAAAACCAGGGAAAATTCCCAACTGTGACTCTAATTGAGAGCCCTGAAAGTTTGGGAAGTGCAGGGCTCCTCCTGTCTTGGGTTTGCAAACACGGGCGAGTTTACATCCCCCAGGGATGCTGATGGAGGGTTGTGGTGCAACAGGCACCTTGTCCCCATCCTTGCACCTTGTCCCCATCCTTGCACCTTGTCCCCACCACCCGCACACCTCCACAGGGCACTCTGGCTGTCGTCATCGCGCCGAGCCGCTGGATGTCAGTGTTGATTGAGACAGACTGTTTTACCGAGCTGCAGGAAACCAGCCGTGCTCTGAGCAGTGGGGATGTGCCCCAGGTCTGGCTAGGACCTGGAGGTGGGATCTCCGAGGGAGGGGGGTGTCAGGGGTTACAACAGGGCAAGGAAGCGATTCGGCAACCCCAAAGTGCCTCTGTCGCAACGTGTGGCACCGGGATGGGCTTCATGTGGCTGCTCGTGTCTTGGAGGGGCTAAAGCAGCTGGGGCTGCCCCCGGACATGTGCCCTGCAGGCAGCAGGGCCAGATGGGGCTGTGTTGGGTTTTATTCCAGCTCCTGGTTTGGCTCTCCCTGTCCTGTTGTTGGCTGATGTGGCACTGCTGGGATCCCCAGTCAGGTCCTGTCCAAAGCCAGGCTGGTGCTCACGATTTGCTCTGTTTTTCTATTCAGTGCATGAAAATACACCACAAAAGACCATTATTCTGCCTCTGCCTTTGCTCCACGTTCTCAGACAGATTTTTTTGAGGGCACATCAGTGCCCAGAGACACAGAGAGACACCCAGGGCAGCTCCACACGGCGTCCCAGGCATCGCCCCCCTTTTCCAGGCACACAGACACATTTTCCAACCCAATCCTTTAAAATTCAGCCCCAGCCTCTGCCGGGACAGGCACCAGCAGCCGTTTGGAGGGGCTGGAGCCGATGCTCCAGATCCCAGCCCTGCGCACTCTGCACGTCACCGGGACCGTCCGCAGACGTCGGAGCAGCATCAGCGCCTTCCCCGTCAGTCGGGCACGGGAATTGGCCGAGGGAATTGCCTGGAGTGGGGTGAGCACGTTATTGTGTCGCTCCCTCCTGTGTCACTCCCTCCTCCTTGGCCAGGAAGAGCCGTGGATTGTCATGGAAAGAGCGTTCACAAAGGGAAAAAATAAAAAGAGAGAAACGCAGTAGCATCCTGGTCGTGTGCCAGGTCTGGATTGTGGCTGGCCAAGGGACAATGTGTGTCCCCAGCCCTGAGCTGCTCCCCAGCTGAGGGGATCACAGTGTGGGGTATCTGGGGGGCTGAAGATATTTGGAGGGCTGAAGATATTTCCCAGTGGTTTCCCTTTTCCCTGAGTGCCAGACCCAGCATGAGGCCCTGGGTTGGGAGGCATCAGTGGGATGGCCCCGTGCCTGCCCCAGGGCACGTTTGGTGGCAGTGAGGGGACACTCTGAGGACTGGGTGGGTGCAAGGACACCCTGTGCTGCTGAGCTGCTGGTGGTGGTTTTTGGGATGCAGCTCCTGCCAGCTGCTGTACTGAGGGTGCAGCCCCAGGATGTGGATGGAGATCGAGCACAGGAGAGCAGCAAAGGCAGGATGGGAAGCTTGTGATGGGCTCCTGGGGGGAATAGGAGAGAGATGCCAGCTCTCCCACTGCTCTCCCCTATTCCAACCTCCCTGCTCTCCCTTTCCATGCTGCAGTCACTTGATGGCGTTGGTGACACGATCTGTGCAGAGCAGCCCCATGGCTGTGCTGGCAGCATCTCCATCCACAGGGTTTTCACTGGGAAGAGCCCTCTGAGTCCTCCCTGTCCTTGTGGAGCTGGGATTTTTGGCTGGCACAGCAGGCAGGGCTGATTCTGGGCACTTCTGAACCACAACTCTCCCTGCTGACTTTTTACAGGACGTGGCACAGGGCTCTGCATCCCACCAAAGGTCCCTCAGTGCTTGTCCTGGCCCAGGTGGTGCAGAAATCCCTGCTGGAAGAGCAGTTCCCATGGGAGCCACATCCTCAGTCTCCTACAGGTGCAGGGCTTGGATCTCAACCACAGCTCTGCCCAAAGTCTCTGCAGCCAAGGGAGCTTCCCAGCTGAAGTCACATTCCTGGAGCCCAAATTCACCCCCATGACAGCCCATAATGAATTCTTGTTGTGCCGAGCTGACAGAGAGCATCTTTCTCTTGTTATTTCCTCCTTTCTTTCTTCCCTGAGGCAAATGAATGCCCCCTCCTTCCTCCCCACCCTGGCATTTAATCACTCCCGATGTCGTGGTGGCCTCTGCCACATCTTGCAGGGAGGGGACCTTCATTATCTCTGCCTGTAGCAGGTGGAGCCTTGACAGCTCCTGACTTCACAAGCCCTTTTGACTTGGCTTGGAGCAACTGGGAATGGCCCCCCCTGCTCAGACAGGACTGCTGGGTGGGAACAGCCCAGCTGGATAAGCTCCTGCATCTCCTCACTGTGTGGGGCTGTATCCCCCTGGATGCATCCCCTGAGCTCCCTGGGCAGCTCCCTGGTGTGAGCAGCACTTGTGGTGGCAGGAGAGGAGGATTAAATCGGGAATGGCTGAGGTTGTTGGCTGGGATTCAGGGCCACGCCTTGGGATTACAGCCCTCCATCATCATCCTCACTGCTGTTTTCTTTGCTCCGTTTCCCTGGCTGCTCTCTCCCATCCCAGCCAACCCTTCTTGCTCTCCCTGCCTCTCCCTTTTTCCTCTCTTAACACCGTTTTTCTGCTCGTGGAGCTCATGGCCTTGATGTCTGCCGCTCACATCGTCCGAGGCATTTGCATATAAAGGTGGTTTGTAATAACGCAGGACTGGTAGGAAATGAGAAAGTGATGTATTTCGGTGCTGCCGGCTCCTCCTGGGCCTTGTAAATCACTGCACAAAGCACTGCAGAGCCAGCCAGGGAGAGCTGCTGCCTAGCAACTTCTCCCGGTGCCCTGGGAGAGCGGGATGTGACCCTGAAAGCCACCTGAAAGGTGGGCTGTGAAACCCTCGGGCTTGGGGGAGAGCAGCTGGAACAGAGGAAAACCTGCTCGGGAGGGGGGAAAAGAGTTGGAATGTAATTGGCAGAAGGAGCCGCTTTGCATCTGAATGTCTGGGCTGAGCACAGCGTGGGATGAGTCAGCCTGTGCAGGAAGGATCTGTGGGTACGGGGCAGGAGCCGCGGCACGGCCCCAACTGCAGCGAGGGTGACATGGGCAAGGGCGTGGGAGGGTGCCTGGCTCTGCCTGCCTGCTCTGCCTTCCCGCAGGATGAAGGAAAACTCTCAGGATCTCAGTCTTATCCCTGAGAAAGTTGTCAGTTTGGAGGATAATGAGGAGCAAGAGGGATTAAAAGAGGATGTGATCCCGTTCTGCCCAGACTCCAGCAGTGTGTGAGCTGGGGAGACCCCTGTGTGTGACCCTCTGGAGCCACTGATCTCCAGCCAGGCAGGTTTGGTCTGAGCATCCTCCCTTGTGCCTGTGGGGATGTGGGGAATGGGTTTGCCATGTGCCTTCCAACCAACATCTTGCTCTGTCCCCATCCCACCCAATGGCACCACCAAGCTCAGGTCTCATCACTCACCTTTCTGTCCTCAGGGTTGCAGGAAACAAGATGAGGTGACATTGACACAAAGCATTTTGGGCCCTTGGTGCTCCTCATTCATTCTCACCTTTCCACCTCTCTCCAGGTCCCCCCCACCATCCCTGACAGACCCCCAGGAAGATGCCAGGGCTGGTTAACTGGGCAACCCTCTCCCCTCTGCCCCTCACTGCATCAGAGGTGACATCCTGTGTCAGTGGCTACGCCTTTGGGATGACAGCCCTGCTCACCTACCACAACCCAGACCCTCAGGCTTTGGAAGGCAAGTTTCAAGGAGTAAAGCTTGGGAAGGGAACTTCAGAGCCAGGGATAACTCAGTGCTGGGTTTCTGTGTGTGCCTTAAACCTTTATGTGCTGGTGGGAAGAGCAACCAAGTGTATCGTGTCCAAGGCTACAATTTTTTGGGTGTGAAAAGTGCCTGGGAAGTGCCAAGAGGGTGCTGGTTGGTGAGTCCAAGGGAAGTGGTTGGTGTTGCTAAACCCCCTCGTGGCCAGCAGGTCTCTTTGTGTTCCCCCTGGACGAGGGCACGGCTGTCGTGGGCTTCGAGGCGTCCGTGTCGCGACGCGTGGTGACGGTGCAGATCAAAGACAAAGCCAAGATAGATGACACCCACTTGGACAGCTGCAGCCTCCCCAGTGGCAGAGGTGAGGGGGTGGAGGGTGTTTCAGGGAAGGTGGGGGAAGAAAAGGATGGCAAGAGGAGCGGGGAGGTGGCAGGGGGTGGTTGGCTGGCACGTGCCGTGGCATCGGGGGCGCTCCTTGTGAGAGGCTGAGTTGTTGTGGTGCTTGTGGCCCTGCCAAAAATGTCAGCCTTTTCTGTTTTGGAAAGAGCTGCTGCTTCTGGGCAGCAAAGGATTGACAATGCTGCTTGGTGCAGTGAGTGGTGGGTGCTTTGGGTGTTTGATTCAGGGCTGGGAGGATAATTTTCCACTGTTGTGACACTGTGTCTTCCTGGTGTGGTCCTCTCTCTGTGCAGGAAGGATCCTGATGGATGAGGACCTGGAGAGGATTGTTTTTGTGGCTAACCTGGGCATGATTCCTCCCCTGGAAAGCATCTCCATCTTCATCAGCACCTCCTCTGAGCTGCAGACTCTGCCCAGTGGGGCTGTGAGGGTCCTTCTGCCAGCTGTGTGTGTGCCCAGGGTCCCCCAGCCCAGCCTGGACAATGCCAGCAGCCTTTCCTGCCACCAGCTCCGAACGTACGGAAAACCCCGGGGTGGGCTCTGGCTGGGACTGATCCAGGGGGATGCAGAGCTGGCCAAGGAGGGCCCTGCTGTCACTGCAGGGGGCTGGAGAGCTCTGCCTCTGGCAAACCTGCAGCTCCTGGGGGGATAGGACGTGTTCACAGGGTTTATTTGGGCTCATCTCATGGCAGGGACAAACAGCACTGTGGATCAGGGAGCCCGGATCAAGGGAGCAGGTTCTGCCTGGCTCAGCTGCTGGAGAGTGAGGCCACCAACCCCTTTGAGTACGAGTTCAGCTTCCACCTGGAGATCCGGGGGCCGTGCCTGCTGGCAGGTAGGGACACCAGGGCACTCCTGCCCCCCTGGGATGGTTTATCACCTCCTCAAGGCAACACCCACACCCTTCCTCCTTCGCTGCCCCTCAGTGTGGGATCTGTTTTGCCAAGTTAGCTGTGCTGAGGTGGATTTACCAGCACAGGGCTGATGCCAGCGTGGGTTCCTGTCCTCTGCTACCTTGTGATCTCTTCTCCCTGGTCTTCTCAAGCCTCAGTCCCCAACAGCACCTTGGTTTTCCTGGGCAGGTGTTGAGAGCCCTACACACGAGATCCGAGCGGACGCCGACCCCTCTGCTCGCTCTGCCCGGAGCATCCTGATCACACTGGCCAACAAACACACCTTCGACAGGCCCGTGGAGATCCTGATCCACCCCAGTGGTAGGTGGGCTCTGCTTCCCCCCTGCTGCTCTTGCCCCTTCCTGGGATCCTCATCTGTAGCTCTGGGCACAGCTGGGTTAGTGCTGGTTTTGCAAATATTGTCAGGGTTGGGCTTCCTTAGGAGGTAATTCCAGGCTCTCTCAAGGGTTTTGGTGCTCCCCAAGCTCAAAGGTATTGCTGTTTTCCCAACCTGCCTCTCTGCCAAATCCAAAGCTTAGGCAAGGCTGTTCTTCACTCAATTCTCTGCTTTTCCAGAGCCTCACATGCCTCACATCTTAATGGAAGGTGGTGACATGACACCTGCAGAGTATGAACGGCACCTGAAGGGGAAGAATGATTTCATTAAAGGCACTAAGAAAGACCCCAGTGCCAGGAAAAAGGTGAGAAACAAAAGCTGCAGGTGTTAACTGAGGCTTTCCCTGGACTGGAGCTGGGCTAGTAAATGATTCCTCATTTCCAGCACCAGATATTACACTGTCCCCATAAGCTCTGCATGATCCTCCTTTGGAGAGGGGCTTGCGTGGAGGAAGAGGGGGAAATTCAGCAGTGCTGCTGATAAACTGAGTGTAGAAGGAGTTCTGAGATGGTTATTGTGTGTATAATTAGTGCTAGTCTAGCATAGCATAATTAGAGAGGTGCATTGTGATAGCATTAGGGGTATTATAATTATTGCAATGACATAGAATAAAATATTCTTTTAATTGCTCAGTAAATGTTTACTGTTTCTGGATAGCTGTCAGAGAGAAAGAAGTGATTTTGCTTGGAATAATGAGCTGAGCTGAAGACAGGGTAGGAGAAACTTCTCTTTGTTCTGCTGAGCAGCAAAGAGAAAAATATCTGTGCTGGGATTTGTGCCTCATCTTCCAGCACTTCTGAGGGAATGAGTGACAGCCCAGACCTTCAGTGTGTCTGGGAGCAGCTCAGAGCCCTCTGAATCTCCAGGGTGGGCGTCTTCCCCTAAGGCACAGGTTGTGCTTGTGTGACCACAGCCCGGGGCTGAAGGTGTCAGTGCCAGTTTGACACACCCCAAGCTCTGTGTGCACCCAGAAATGCTCATTTCTCCCTAAACTCCTTCTCCATGTGCCTGATCCTGGGTCCTGCTTGGCAGAAATCCCAGCCCTGCTGCAGGGCTGTCTCCCTGTGCTCCCAGGATTTCTCCTTTCATGTCAACCCTCCTCTCCTTCCCTTTGCCCTCCACTCCCTCTCCCAGGGCTGGGACTGTGTGTGCTCCTCTCATTGTGTTCTGTGTGGAACGAGATGAAACTCCCACGCTACGCCTTGGATGCTCCCTAATTATTCCTGAGTCTTTAGCACGTCAAATTATCTAAGCGGGGATCATTTCCCTGAAGGAAACCCATCTGTTCCTCAGGAGGGCTCAGAAACAACTGCAGGGAGCAGAGGAAATGCCTGGAATATCCGGGGTAGACAATGGGCTGGAGTTGCTGCTGCTCAGAGCAGGGCACTGGGCACCTTTCAGCTTCAATTAAATTAGCCCAGAAATTTCGGCAGTGAATGGTAATTAATTTTCCCCCCTCGGTTTGTTATGCAAAGGGCTCTGTCAGCTGCAGGGAGCTGGGGATGGATGCACACTGGAATCAACCCTCCTCAATGAGATCTGATTAGTTCACTGTAATTGGATAATGGGTGGAAGGGAACGGAAGGGAGGTGAGGAGGAGATGTTTTCTCTCTGCCTGACCTGTAACAGCAGCTCTGAAGTTGTTTACTGAAGGTTTGCCTCTAAAATTCCCTCCAAAACCAGTGAGAAATCCCAAAATATTGGCTTGTTCTGAACACACAGGGATTTTGTGTCGTGGATCCCCAAGGGCAGCCCAGGGAGGGCTGGGGGTAGGTCAGGACCACAATCCGTTCCTTGGATAAAGGCAGCAAAGATCCCCCAGCCTGAAATGTGATAAACCAGCAATGATGCTGCACAAAATCATCTCCTGTGGCTGGAGGAAAATGGGGATGGAAAAAACCCTTTGATTTCCCAGTGGCTGATTAATTTATAATCTAAAGCATGAGAGGGAAAGGCAGAGGAAGAGCAAGAGCTGAGGTGGCAGTGAGAGGCTCGTTCTTGTGAGTGAGATCTGTCTCTTCACAGGGTCAGAGAAGCAGCACTGGGGCAGCAGAGCTGAAAGCAGAGCTCGAGTGTTTGTTGAACCACAAGGACTCTTGAGTTAGTGAGTTACAGAAAGTAAAGGTGCATCTTCACTTGTAGATTGAGGAAAGTGACTCATGGCAGAGAAAAGAGGCCTGGTTATCTGGGGTCTGGTTCACTCCTGGTGAAAGCAATGAGAAAAGCAGCCAGAAAGAGGAGAAAAAAGGCAAATAAAAAGGTGAGGATTGAGCTGTTCTTGTGGAGTTTCCACCCTCAGCTGAGTGGTGTGGGGTCATGAACCCACAGCAGCTTGGTACACATGTAACAGCAGGATATAAACCCACCACAGGATGGGTTTAGCAGTTTAATTTTATCCTATTTGTAATGAATACTTGAAATAGAAGGAGGGAAATGCAGAGCCTTTAGAGCTGTGTGTGGTGCAGAGACAGAGCATGGAATGATGGCCAGAGAGACTGGTGTGATTCTCCAAAGCCTTTTAATGCCCACAAAGAAAAGTGACAAAAGAATTGGGCAGAAAAAGCAGCAAAGCAGAAGCACCAGGAATGAATTGAAGCAGTGAACACAGCACACCAAGGGCTGTGTCTGTTGCTTCACTAATGAGTGACCATGGAGGAAACCTCTGGTGTGCCTCGGTGGGATGCAAAGCTCTGCTAATAAACCAGGTTTTGGGGAAGGATCTAATGAAAAGTCTGGAGAATTGGTTTTTCAAGGTGCTGTGTAGGGCCAGGTCTTTTGATATCTTCTCCAGGTTCTCATCTGAGTGTGCAGCTGCTCCACAGAATCCCAGAATAGTCTGAGTGGGAAGGAACCTTAAAGATAATCTCATTCTGTCCCCTGCCATGGGTAGGGACACCTTCCACTATCCCAGGTTGCTCCAATACCTGTCCAGCCTGGATTTCAACATTTCCAGGGATGGTGAATGCCTTTCTATGTGTCACTGTCCCTGATTTAGGCTTTGTGCCAGCTGTTGTCCCCTGAGCAATGTGTGACTGTGGCTGGGAGGAGGCAGGAATTCCATTTACCCACAGAGCAGCTCCACTGGAGGCAGGGTCAGAACAACTTCAGTGCACCCTGAGCCTTCTGTTGCCACTTCTGAGGCCAGAACAAGCAGATCCTGGCCCACAGAATGCCCCACACTTGCATTTTTGGGCACACAGCCCTGCTCTGATTCCCCTGGGGGTGCAACAGGGCAGAGAAATCAACCTCTTGACCTCTCTCCTTCTTTCTGGCAGATGGAAATCATCAGGAAGAGGCTGAACAAGGACATCCCCCACCACCCCATCATCATGCTCAACTTCTGCCCTGACCTGAGGACTGTCCAGCCAGGCCTTCAGGAAGGCCAAGGGGAGTTTATCTTCCTCATAGACCGGAGCAGGAGCATGAGCAGCACAAACATCAACCGTGTCAAGGTACCCACGGGAGGGGAAGCACCTGCATGTCAACAAAGGATGAATTTTAGAGAGCAGTGGGGGTGCTGAGTGCTGATGAGTGTTCATTAGGAGGGGATGGGGGGTAATTATACACTGTAGCTTCAGTCATCTCAGCCGTGGGGCTTGTTAGGTACCTGCAGCGAAGCTCATTCTCCCCCGTTCCCTTTTCTTCCTGTCAGCACATCAAATGCAAAGTTGTTTCCTTTCCCTCTCTTGCTGGTGTGTTTTGTGCATCCCTTCTCCAGTTCTCCCTGTCTCCAGAAGGGCTTTGAGTGATTTCTGTCAAGGGGAGAAACCTCCAGGGAGCTCCAAGGGGAGCAACATGCTGACCATGCATTAGGAGATGTTTTGCTGATGGGCACCTTTGTGTGCCCACAGAGGTTGTTTGAACATGAAACATCCCTTTTCCAAACACAAATGGACAGCAGCAGCCTGGTGGAGGATTATGAGGGGTGTGCTGAGACCTCTGGATGAAAAAGGGCCTGGAGAAAGGCTTTGTCAATGTATTTTGTGGGTCTGAGGTTCCCCTGTTAGATGTGACTCTTTCCCCAGCACCATCCTCAGTGCAGGACCATCCACTTGGTGTGTTGAACCTCAGGAGGTTCACACAAACCCACGTCTTGAGCTTGTCCATCTTTTAACACATCTCCTTTCCCATCTGTCTCCTGTTTCCATGGGAACTGCTGGAGGACAGACACCTCCAGCAACACGGATCGGGATGCTGGGGAGCTTCAGGGTGGCTGCAGAAGGTCCCCTGGGACAGGGAGGCTGTTCCCAAGGAGGACAGAATCCCTCTCAGTTTTATCCCCTTCCCCCAGGACCCTTAAGAGTCTTGGAATCTCTGCCCCATGCTGGATTTTTGCTTTCCAACTCACAGCATGGCTGGGTTAGGGCACCTCAGTCTCTGCAGCCTCCGTGGGGAGGGTGGTTTGTCCCAAGGAATGGGGGCTGCAGGGGCAGACCCTTCTCTGGCAGGTCCTGAACTGGGACTCCCATCACAGGAGGGCTGTGAAGACAGGAAAAAGGCTACTGTCCTCCTGGGGATATATTTTGTTGGAGATAGTGGAAATTTCAGAGGAGATGCCTCAAGGGAGACACCCACTGACCCTCTCTTGAGTCTCCCATCCTTGTTTGTCACTGGCAAACAGAAGTCCCTCACAGCAGGGGCTCTCCTAAGTGATTTTGGGGGGGTTTTGCTTGATGGAGCTTTCTGGATCATCCTCAGCTGGCTGGATGAGTGGGGTGACAGGGCTCGGAGCTGTGCAGCCGCAGGGATGGCATGGCATGGGATGGCATGGGAT
>JAWWLZ010000054.1:844861-865430 GCA_035041345.1 Poliocrania exsul | reverse complement strand
GATGGGATGGGATGGGGTGGGATGAGATGGGATGGGATGGGGTGGGATGGGATGGGGTGGGGTGGGATGGGATGGGATGAGATGGCCCACGTGGAGCAGGAGGACACCCACCCAAAGCAGCTGGGGTGGAAAGTTCAGAGGTTTAAATTCCCTGCAGCCAGTTCCTTCCCCATCCTGATGCAGCCAGGAAGAAGAGCCAGGCTGTGATGGTGTATTGAGCTCCCTGGCAAAACTACACTAATAACTGGGAATTGACTTTTCTGGGAGCAAACATCCCTCCTTATTGAGTTGCTGTATAGATATTGAGTGCAACAGGATCAAGATCAATATTTACCATAAGAAGCAATAAATCTTCCTGCTTGCTGAAACAGCAACCAGGCACTGGTTGCCCACTTTGGGAAGTGCTTTAACAGAAACATTTGGAAATTTGTATTTTTTCCCCTTGTAATTGGTTCCAAGATGGGATGTCAGCCTTGAGATCTGGGAGAGCCAGCATCCCAGGAGCCATCTGGGAGCAGCAGTATAAATATATCCTCGTAGGTTTGAGATAACAGCTTGGATTGAAGCACTCCAGAGCCTGTTAAAGGGCAGCCCTGCTCTTGTATTCCACTGATTTTCACTTCTCCAGCTCTGCCTCGCTGAGTCCTGCAGGAAATGGGAGCTGGGCTGACCCAGCACCACCTCCCTGCTGGTCCCAGGAGGGGATTCTCTGGGTACCCTCCGTGGTCACTCGGTCTTTACCAAGCACAGGACAACACAAGGTGGCTGTTCCTGCTCATTTGACCTTGGCAGCTCCTCCTGGGACTGGCTCTGGGGTTTCTGCTGCTCTCGGCAGACTGGCAGGAGTCTGCCTTGATCAGCATTTAAAAAGAACCGAGCTGCTCTTGAACACTTTGCTTTACAGTTTGCTTTAAATAAACCCTTCCCTTTAAATTGGCCTCCTCTCCTGCCACATAATTGCTCCTCCAAGCTCCAGAGCTCCTTGGGCAGTTCTTGCCCAGTTGCTGCTCTCACAGGGTGTGTCCTGGAGTTGTCCACGACCATCACAAATGTCTCTGACAATCCAATTTGCTCTTCCCTTATGTAAAACCCAGGAATAGGCAGTTAGATAACCACCTCTGGTAAAGAAAATAGCTTCAAACTGTTGTCTCCCAGTTATTTTAATTGAAGCCAGCTATGAATACAAGAGAATTGGGGATGGGGGAGGCTTTTCCTTTTGTGTAACTTCGAGCTGTTTGTTTATTTTCTGCCAGTTTCGGCATTGAGATGCGTTGCGTGTCGCACTTCTCAATTTCACACTCTGCTTCTCACCCACCAGCTCTCGCTGCTGCAGCTCCCCTGTTGCCAGCACAAATCGAATCCCTTAAAAACAAACACAAAAATTTGTTCAGCTCTTTGTTGGTTGTTTTTTTTTTTTTTGTTGGTCTTCTGTGTTGTTTTTTCTTTCCAAAGACTCCCCATTTTCCTCACTGCTTTGGGTCCCAAATACCATCAAGGGACTTTGGGAAGAGTCGTGTCCCTGTTGCAGTGCATGGGGAAGAATTACTTGGTTTATTGTCAAAGGTGGGATGGCTCCAGGCAGAGCTTTTGCTGGTGAAGCTGTTTCAGCCAGGGAGAGCCTGATGGGATGATGTCTGTTTGCTTTCCACCCCCAGGATGCCCTTTTGGTCATTCTCAAGAGCCTGATGCCAACTTGTCTCTTCAACATCATTGGGTTTGGATCCACCTTTAAAACCCTCTTTCCTGCCAGTCAGGCCTATTGTGAGGTGGGTGATTTCACAGAATCACAGACTGGTAGAGGTTGGAAGGGACCTTAAAGCTCATCTCATTCCACCCCTGCCTTGGGCAGGGACACCTCCCACTAGATCAGGTTGCTCCAAGCCCTGTCCAACCTGGCCTGGGACACTCCAGGGATGGGAAGTCCACAACAGCCCTGGGCAACCTGTGCCAGGACCTCACCACCATCACAGGGAAGGATTCCTTCCTAATATCTAATCTAAACCTGCTCTTCCTCAGCTTAGAGCCATTCCCCGTCATTTAGCCCTTGTAAAAGGTCCTTCTCCAGCTCTCTTGGAGCCTCTTTAGGTACTGGAAGGGGCTCTGAGTTCCCCCCAGAGCTTTGTCTTCTCCAGCCCAGCTCCCTCAGCCTTGTCTCCATACTAGGGGGGCTCCTTGGTGCTCGGAGGGAGCTGGTGCTGACAACCCACTGCTCCTTTGGGCAGGAGAGCCTGGCCCTGGCCTGTGAGAGCATCAGGAGGATCCAGGCTGACATGGGCAGCACCAACATCTTGCCCCCTCTGAGGTGGCTCATCCGTCAGCCCATCCACAGGGGCCACCCCCGGCTGCTCTTCCTGCTGACCAACGGAGCCATCACCAACACAGGGAAGGTTCTGGAGCTGCTGCGGGACCACTCCTGCTCCACCAGGTACAGAGGGACCCCCCCTGTGGGGCCAAAATCCAGGCACAGGGTGGGCTGTGCCTCTCCACATCACACACATCCCCACTTCAGAGGCACAGGCAGGAGAGATTGCTGCTGGGAGCCATGGGAGAACCTCAAAGGGTTTGGAACAGATCCCAGAAGTTCAGATGCTTTTTAAACAATCAAAAGCAGGATAATTGAGCTGACAACTTCACAGCTCTTGTCTGATGCTTCCTGCTAGGAGAGATTGACATGCCAACAATCTTCCTTGGCTTTTTTTTTATTTTTATTTTTTTTAAAAAGCACATCTGGGGCTGGCCCCAGCTGCTTCCAGGATGGGGCTGTGCAGAATTGAATATGCTGAAAGGGAGGGATGGAAAATGCAGCTAATTTGTGCCTTGAGCTCCCAGCCTGCCTTCCCAACCCTGATCACAGACTGTTCTGGTTTCTCCTCTGCCTCTTTAAGGGGCACAAAACACAAGAAAAATGTAAGAAATCCTGGTTCATCTTCCATCCCTCAGACTTCAGGGCTTAGCAGGGAAGCTGCTCTGTGGGTTTTTAGCTACATGGAGGTCTAATTGCTTCCCAGCTGTCCAGGGCATCCCACTCCTCACTCTTACAGAGGCGTGGGATAAATGATCAGAGTCAGAGTGTGGTCTCAGGTGACCCTGGAAGGCAGGACTGTGTGCATGGCCCATCTCAAAAGAAGATCAGAGCCTTATTTAAGAGGGGTGTGAGGCTTGTCTTGGATTTACAGCCAGCTGAGGATTAAAAACCCCCAAGAGAAAAGCCCCTCATGTAGATGCAATTTACTGCTGAAGGTGGTTTCTCTCTCAGTGATCCACTGCCCTGGCCAGATGCCATTTCTCACCCTCTCCATCCTCCTGGTTTCCTGTCACATCCATCCCCATCAGGCACTGCCATTCCTGCCTGGACTCCAGCTCAACTTCCAGCCTTCAGCCCAAACCAAATCCTGATTCACAGAGCTGGGAGGCAGGGGAGCAGCTTTGCCTGGCTGGATCCTCCTTCCTTGAGAAAATGTTTATTGTAATTGTGAGAAGAGATAATTGCTGGATCTTTAGTGCTGTTGACCACAGGCAGCAGGAAAAGAGCTGAACTGGCAGCAAAGCAGCTTGTTTGTGTCCACAGGGGAGGGGAGGGCTTGGGGTCCTGCTGGGAAGTGTCAGTGCTGAGGGCTGGTCTTTGGAGAAGGGGTTTGAGGTCTGTGAGAGAAGGGGGCTGGTGGTTCATGGAATCTCAGAATGGTTTGAGTGGGAAAGGACCTCAAAGCTCATCTCATTCCACCCCCTGCCATGGGCAGGAACACCCTCCACTATCCCAGGTTGCTCCAAGTGCCTTTCAACCTGACCTTGGACACTCCCAAGGATGGGGCAGCCACAGCTTCTCTGGGCAATGCGTGCCAGGGTCTTCTCACCCTCACAGGGAAGAATTTCTTCCCAATACCCCATCTAATCCTGCCCTCTGGCAGTGGGAAGTCATTCCCCCTTGTCCTGCCTGTCCCTCCAGGCCCTTTTCCAAAGTCCCTCTCCAGCTCTCTTGGAGTCCCTTTAGGTTTCTCACCCCCTGCCAGCCACCTATAAGGGGAGTTGATTTAATTTCCTCTGGACACAGCAGTGGGATAAAGCCAGGGGGATCTTCTGCCCTCGGGGAGTGGATGAGCTGTGTGGGGCTGGGGGATGATTTTCCCCTGGCTTTTGCCTCTCCCCGTCCCTTTGCAGGTGCTACACCTTCGGCCTCGGGCCAAACGCCTGCAGGAGGCTGGTTCGGGGTCTGGCTGCCGTGTCCAGGGGCATCGCCGAGTTCCTGGCGGAGGGGGAGAGGCTGCAGCCCAAGGTACATCCCCTGCCTGCCCGGGGACCGCCCCGGGGGGCTCTAACGATGCTCGCAGTGGGTTTATTCCCCATCCCTGCGCTGCCTTCCCACTCCCCCCCCCAGCAGCAGGTGGGCGAGCGGGAGGGGATGAAAGAGCATCTCCATCTCCGGCTGTCGGAGGGGAGTGGGAGGGTGTGTTTACCCTGCGCGTGGGGCTGGGGAGACGCGATAGCCGCGATACAGCAGCTCTGGCTTCAAAGGCAGCCGCTGCCTCAGACCGCGGCGAGGGCAGAGGGACCGGCATCAAAGCAGCCAATTAGTTTTGAAGTCGGGCTCAGCCCTGGCTTTGCTCGGGCGAGAAGGACCGGGGGGTTGAGGGAGAGGAATGCGCTGCGATAGCTTCGCCTTTTGCACCGGCTTTAAAGGCTGTTCGTTCCCACTCCCCCCATGAAGAGCAAGCCCATGTGCCTCAAACTGGGCGTGAGGACGGCTCTGGCCCCTGCTGAAAGCACGGCTTGTCACCCTCTGCATGACTAAACCCACAGGGAATTGGGTCTTTAGCTCCTAAATATCTCTAAAAAGCCAATTCCTGCCTTCTTGATCTGAAAATGAGGAGTTCAGCAAGCCCCCCATCTGCAGGAACCTGGAGCACACAAAACCTCTCCAAGGCAGAACGGCATCAACATTTCTGATGTAAATTAAAAGCAAAGACAGTGAAGAGAGAGGTCTTTTATTGAGCTATTAATAAGAGCTTTGCAGGCTGTGCAGCTCGGTGCCTTCAGCAGTCTGAGGCATCAATTAATGGCCTTATAAAGCACAGCCTGGTGTGTCTTCCTGAGCCTGTGAAAAAACAAGGAACAATAGGGAATATTTGAGCTGTTCTGCCTCTAAATCGGGTGTTCCCTTCCCCTGGTGTGCAGGGAAGCTCACGTGGATGGCTCCCTGGGAGGTTTGTCCATGAGGTATTCACGGATATTGGTCTTCTCCACATGTGTGATTGGCAGAGCTCTGCTGATCCCTGGCAGTGGCTTGTGCCAGCAAGGGGCTGTTCCATAAATATTAGTGCTGTCCCTCTGTGTGTGTGTCAGGGCTTGGGACATGGATGGGGCTTGGATAAGTGAAGCTTTTCCTGGGTGCTGGGTGGGAGCAGGGGATGCTGCAAGAAACCTCTGGCCACAAGTTCCCACCTTGCTCTGAGCTGGCAGTGTGTGCAAGGTCAGCCCTGTCCTCCATCAAAATCTGCCCTTGGTAAAGAATCATGGAATCACACAATCATTTGGTTGTAAGATTGTCCAGTCCAACCATGAACCAGCACTGCCAAGCACAACTGTGCCAAGTTGCTGGGAGTGCTGGGATGGGTGTTGGAATAGGCTGAGAGGGAGCAGGCTGTGAGGAGAGGGTAGGAATCAGCTGATGGATTTGTTTGAAGAGATTTTGCCCTTCTCTGCATCACACAGCACGGGCACCATGGCACACACAGCACCCAGCTGCTGCCTAAGCTGTCCCCTCTGCTCGCTGCCTCAGATGATCAGGTCACTGAAGAAGGCGATGGCTCCAGTCCTGAGTGACGTGTCCGTGGAGTGGATCTTTCCTGAGAGCACCGAGGCCTTGGTTTCCCCTGTCAGCGCCAGTTGCCTCTTCCCTGGTGACCACTTGGTTGGCTATGGCATCATCTGTGACACCTCCCTGTACCTCTCCAACCCCAGATCTGTGAGTCTGTGGGGCTGTTCCAGGAATGTGGGGCTGTCCTGGGAACAGGGGGGTGTTGGAGTCTGTGTACACAGTGTCTCAGCTCTGGGCATGGTCAGGAGGTGTTTCCTTCTTCCTGACTCTGTCCTTAAGTGAGATGGTGGGTGAGACTTTGGGGAGAAGCGGTGGATAAGGGTGCTGGGGCCCCCAGTGGCTGTTCCCAGCCAGGAGCCGGTGGTGGGACCTGTTCCCTCTCTCTGCTTCCCCCCAGGACAAGCGGCGGCGTTACAGCATGATGCGCTCCCAGGAGTCGGGCAGCTCCGTTTTCTTTCACTCCCAGGAGGAGGGAGCAGGCGTGGAGAGCTGGAATCACTCCAGAGACTCGGAGGGGTCCTGCCCCGCCGAGCGCTCCCCCGACCACCTGGGGGTGGGCAGAGATCCCGGGGGAGAGTCGGACACGGACACGGGTCAGAGTTCCCTCTGTACACGCGTGGGGGTGATGCCCCTGTCTCTTTAATCAAGCTCCTGTCACTGTTCCCACGATTTCCTTCTCTGATAAATAAGTGTCTTCAGCCACAAAGAGCCAGAGGAGTTTGCAGGAGGGATGACAGATCTCCCGAGGCTTGAGCGAGTCTGTTTGGTTTGGATGTTTTATCCAAACCTGTCAGGAAATCAAGGGAAGCCCTGGAGAGCTGGATACCCTGGAGATTTTCAAAGCTTTAGCTTTGACCACCTAATTATTTACAAGCCTCCCAAGAAGTGTGTGAAGGACTGGAATGGGTTTCTCTGCTAGACCATCCCTGCACCTACAAAGCAGCTTCCCAGTCCGGAGAGATGGGGAATAGATCCAAAGCTGTGTCCCCAGGGTGTTCCCCCTCCCCACCACGGTGTGTCTGGGGGGTTGTGTCAGCAGCATGTGGCATAAAGCAGCTGGGGAAGCCTCTGTTACTCACAGGATGTTCTTCCCTCATATTCTGAGAGGAGCTGTGCTGTGCATCCCCTCAAACTTGTCAAAAGCAATGAGAAATCGTGCCTTTCCGAGGCAAATTTTACTCTTGCTCTGACAGGAGAGTGTCTGCACTAATTAAATTTCATTAGTAAACCCTTTGTCTTCTCCAGGGAGGTTTGGGGAAGTGCAGTCGGGCTTTTTCTGTCTGAAAACAGCTCAGACAAAACCTCCCCAACCTGCTCTCCAGACATCTGCAGGAATTTTGAGTGTTCCCATTTCCTTTTGTGGTTTCAGTAAAGCTTTGCAGGGCTGAGTGTGGCCCCCTCAGCCCCAGCAGGACACTGGGGTGGTCCCCCTGCCTCCCACCATGACCCAAGGGGGGGATGGTCCTGGCTGATCGTGCTCTGGAGCAGAGCTGATCCTCTCTCCCACATTCAGGGATGGATGTGAAGGGCTCCTCCAGGAGACGGGCGTACAGCACCACCCAAATTGCTGACCACGAGCCTGGCAGGAAGGTGCCCACGGCCAGCGATCCTGGCACAGCCCTGGTGAAAAACCCCCTCCGGAAAAGCCGCCGGCAGGACCTGCAGCAGGTCAGCCCCGAGCCCTGGCAGGTGGATTTCCAGGTAGGTAATCCCTGGAGAGGCTTTACCTGCAGGTGGAAGCCAGCAGGGAATTATCAGAGCCAGGGAAAGGGCCTGGAAAGGGCTCACACTGGTCCTAAGATACAAATACAGATAACAGATATAGATAATAGACCCATTTCTGCAGCATATCACAAACACATGGGAAACAAGCCAAGCAGGGAGCAGAGTGCCATCCTGATATCCCATAACAGTTCCTTCCCATGGGAGCCCAGCTTTTCCCTGCTAAATTCCTCCCCCCTCACCCTGAGTGGCCTGTGCTTCACCTTGTTGTTTCTCTGCTCCTTCTTATCCCCTACAATTTGGGATTCAAACTCTCTGCAGGGCTGTGGCACTTCAGTGCCTTGCAGGGAAAAGGAACTCGGTGCCAAAACAGATTCCCTGCAGGATCCACAGCCTTAAGCAGTGTTGGGGTGAGATGTGGACCTGTGTGATGATGCATCTGCTGAACAGGATTATGTCCCCTGCCCACAGCGGGTGGAATTTGGGAAGATTTTACAACCTATTCTATGGGAAAGATGGGGATGGTTTTCTCCCATCCTTGGCATCACCAGGATGTTCTGCTCTGCAATCAGCATCTGCAGGGCTGGGAGGACCAGCAGCACTTTGGTTCCCATGGAAACTGAGAGTGAGGGATGTTTGGGGCTTTCTTTTCCCTTCTGCTGCGGGTTAGAGATTGCTGGGAGAGGGGTGGGAGGTGAGATCAGGGGGCAAAGGGGAAGCAGGGCCAGTGCTCTGTAGGGAGGGATGAGACCTCTGCCCTCCAGCTGCAGCAGTGAGGGTGGTGAATATAAGCAGTGGTAGCTTTTAGGGGTACCAGTGACCTTCCCTTCCCTGCACTGGGAAGGTCCACAGAGCATCCTCCTGCTCATGGGATGCTCGCTGTGAGGGCAGGGATGGAAACGACTCCCTTCTGGAGGGCAGTAAATGGTTAACAGCATTAATCCTGCTCTTAATTAAATGCAGCCTGGTTTTGCTCTCCCTCCTGCTGCCAGGGCTCCCAGAGGCTCTCCCAGCTCCCAGTCCTGCTGCCAGGGCTTGACATTTTCCGGGGTGTGAAGACAAGCCCTCAGCTCGTGCTGGGAAGGAAAGGTCAGCGCCACAAATGGGCAGCTTAAACCCCCAGCTCCATTCCCAGCTGGCTCCCTCTGGCTGGGAGGAGAGCTCAGGCAGGGGAAGGAGCAAGTTTTGAATGGAAAGGGTCTGGCAGTGGCTTCTTTGACCAATTTGCTGTTAAATATCTCAATATTATCTTGGTAAGTAGCACCTGGAGCTTTTGGCCTCTCAGTTTTGCTGGTGGTCTCATAGAGCACAAAGGGGTGGTGGAGATGATGTTCTTGCCTGTGACCCAGAGAAAATATCCTTTCACCCAGCATGGAGATCCACCACTTCATACCATCTCTGTCCCTCAGTGGTGTTGTGCTGGGAAAATAGTATGTCAGTTTTAGGGGACCTTCCCACAGCCCTGGGGACAAGGATAAAACTCAGAGCTTGCAGAGGAAAACATCTGTGTGGGATGTGACACCAGAGGTGCTGGAGTGGGGGATTAATGTCTCCTGAAAGTGGAGAAATAGACTCATAAAAAAAAAAAGATAAAAATTCCCTTCTCCCATCCCCTGCTCCTCTCTCCTTTCGTTACTAAGCAACCGGTCCTTGATCTTTCTGTCTCTCTTCTTTCCTTTGGTTCCCAAGTGAAGTCATTAAAATGTCTGGAGGGATGAAGATCATATTTCACCTTCTGCATGTCTGGGGAAGGAGCCCCTGGGGCCAGAGCCCCTTGGGGACGGACACTGCAGCTCTGGTGGAATGCTGTGGGCAGGGATCCCATCTGGGGATGGACAGAGAGGGAAGGACTTGTGTATGTGCAGGATTGAATCCCATGCTGGGGTCGGGCAGGGATCAGATGGGACAGAAGGGACAGAGCGGGTTTGCACCAGGGATCTGAAGGGACAGAGCAGGTCTGTGCAGGGAGCAGATGGGATCAAAGGGACAGAGCAGGTCTGTGCAGGGAGCAGACAGGATGAAACAGGACAGAGCAGGTCCATTCCAGGGATCAGAGAGGACAGAGCAGGTCCATCCCAGGGATCAGATGGGCTCAGAGGGGACAGAGCAGGTCTATGCAGGGAGCAGACAGGATGAAACAGGACAGAGCAAGTTCGTGCCAGGGATCAGATGGGCTCAGAGGGGACAGAACAGGTCTGTGCAGGGAGCAGAGAGGACAGAGCAGGTCTGTGCAGGGAGCAGACAGGATGAAACAGGACAGAGCAGGTCCATTCCAGGGATCAGAGAGGACAGAGCAGGTCCATCCCAGGGATCAGATGGGCTCAGAGGGGACAGAGCAGGTCTATGCAGGGAGCAGACAGGATGAAACAGGACAGAGCAAGTTCGTGCCAGGGATCAGATGGGCTCAGAGGGGACAGAACAGGTCTGTGCAGGGAGCAGAGAGGACAGAGCAGGTCTGTGCAGGGAGCAGACAGGATGAAACAGGACAGAGCAGGTTCGTGCCAGGGATCAGAGAGAACAGAGCAGGTCCATTCCAGGGATCAGATGGGCTCAGAGGGGACAGAGCAGGTCTGTGCAGGGAGCAGACAGGATGAAACAGGAGAGAGCAGGTCCGTGCCAAGGATGAGAGAGAACAGAGCAGGGCCATCCCATCGGCTGCAGCTGGATCCAGCCCTAACATCTGCTCTGCTCTCAGCCCTTCCCAGCCAGCCCTCATGGCTCTGCCACCAGGATCCGTGGCACAGGTGCCAGGCGCCCGTCCCTGCTCCATCGCAGCTGCGTGTCCTTCAGCCACGACACCACCACGTCCCCGCCGGTGCTGGACGGGCTGCCGCAGACTCCGGGAAGGGGCTTGGAAGCTCTCGATGCCAGCGCGTCCCTGCGGTGCTCGTCGGACAGCCGGAGCCCCGGGGACCCGGGTAACTGGGGCAGGGGGGGCATGGGCAGCCTCACCGCGCCGTGCCAGGCTTTGGTGGCGTTGGCATCGCGCTCCGCGCCACCACGTGAAAATTAGGAAGCATTAATTATGGTTTCTTGGCGGCAGCGGGGAATTCAGCTCCCGGGGATGTGATTAATGATCCGCCTCTCCCCTCTCTCTGCAGAGTCTGCCCAGCATCCATCCCTCACGTTTGAGACGGAGACCTCCTCCGACTGGGAGCCGCAGGACCTGGATGGCAGCGCTGCCTGCGGCTCCCCGCGCTCCCCCAGGACCCTCTGCAGGGCGGTGGTGAAAGGGCTGAGGAACAACGAGCCCGTGCAGTGGGAAGTCCCCTTTGATATCCGCCCTCTCTTCCGGGAGCGGGAGAGCCAGGGGGACGGGGACACAGACCTGTGGAATGAGACCTTCCACCACCTGGCAGCCAAGTCGGTCATCAGGGACTTGGAGCAGCTCGCCGAGAAGGAGTGTGAGATCGAGCACGGTAACACACTGCTGGCTGCAGCCAGACCCTGCCTGGCCTCAGAGGGGCTTTCCAGCAGCCTCAGCAGCTTCTGGAATTTTAAAACAAGAACTGGAAGTGGTGAAATATTAGGAAAATGTCTCACACAGTCCCCACATGACAGCTCCCTCCAGCTGCCTTGTGCTCTTCTCCTGCTTCTGCATTTAATGTGCCTGAACTTGTGCTCCTTTACACTCCCCAGGAGCAGGAGTTGGACTGGATGACCCTTGTGGGTCCCTTCCAACTCGGTATATTCCATGATTGTGTGATTTCTCTGCTTCATGCATCGGGTAACATGGTTGTTTTTAAGGAGTTGGTCAGCTGGAGCTGGAGGAATCATCAGACTGTGAGGGTCCAGCAGCAGCCACACATCACTGCCCTGGGCTGAAGGTCCCTGGCTCTTGTCAAACTTCTCCTCCATGAAGTGCATCTGGGCATGTAAAATACGAGCAGAACAAGCAGCAGGCAGAGTTTAGAGCCATACAGGGATACAGTCCCTGCTGGGCATGGAGTCCAAGCGTGGAGGTGGGTCTGGGAGCTGGTCCAAGGCATGGCATGGACTCTGATTGTGGTGTCCCTCCCTGCAGGGTCTGGGCGGCGGTACCAGCTCAACGCTGTCCACACCAGCAAGGCCTGTAATGTCATCAGCAAGTACACAGCCTTTGTGCCAGTGGACCTGAGCACCAGCTCCTACCTGCCCACCCTGGTCCAGTACACCCACACAGGTAACATGGGGTGAAACTTTGTCCTAGGAGGGAGAGTGTCACTGAGAAACCTCACTCAGGGCAAACCCTGTGAAGTCACAGCTCAGTTCTGCACCAGACTCTATACCCAAGGCCATGGCTGAACTCTTGATGGTAAGAACTGCTTCCCATGGCCAGGGAAAAGGTCTGCTCTTAGGTCTGGATGCCCAAAGATGCTCAGAGACTTGCAGAATGGTTTGGTTAGGAAGGACCTTAAAGATCATTCATTCCATCCCCTGCCATGGGCAGGGACACCTCCCACTGTCCCAGGTTGCTCCAAGCCCTGTCCAGCCTGGCCTTGGACACTTCCAGGGATGGGGCAGCCACAGCTTCTCTGCCCACCCTGTGCCAGGGCCTGCCCAACCTCACAGGGAGGAATTCCTTCCTAATACCTAATCTAAGCCTGCTCTCTGCCCATTGGAAGCCATTCCCCCTTCTCCTGTCACTACAGTTCCTGACCCAACTCATCATTCTGTGGGTTTTGTTGCCATCATGTGTGTGCCAGTCCCTCTCTAACCCTGGCCCTTCCCTTCTCTCGTGCCAAGGGGCAGCATCCAAGCAAGGCAACCAGAGGTGCCTGAGCTCAGGGAACAGAAGGCATCGTGGCTTCTCCCCTGGACGTCCCCAGAGTGGAGATGATGGATTTTACAGCATGAGTAAGATTCCCTGGGGGTTTGTCTCCCTCCTGGTGTTACAGATCTCTGGTTTGGGACAATTTATCTTTTTTTTTTTTAATTCTGCCTTCTTCTTTGGATCCCTTACTCACCAGACACGTGTCTGGCTGGAGCTCATCTCCTTAAGTGGGGAAGAAGCTTCAATTTACCCTGAAACCCCTAAACTGGAGGTCGTGCTGCTGACAATCCTGGCAAGTTAATTGGCAGCCATAACGAGGATAACACGAGGGATGAAACGGGTGTAATTAGAGGCAAGGGGATGTGAGACACTCACTTGTCACCAAATCCTCCACTAATGAAGACAAGTTGGTTTGGACCTTGTCTGGCACTGTCAGAGCTGCAGCTGAATTAACATGGCCCTGATGAGGCTCATTCCCCGATGATGCCGTGGGGAGGGAGAGTGGTGGTGGCTCCACAGGGGTTTCAGCTGGGTGATGTTCCTGATGTGGTTCCTCCATTCCAGATGCTGAGGAGAGCAGCCTGTCCCCCTCCAACACCCCTCCCTCCTCTGCTTGGGAGCGCTGCCGTCTCCCCGAAGGTAGGGAAGGACCTGGTGGCACTTGCCAGGGTGCAGGTGCATCAAGCTCATGGTTTGGGCTCTTCACCAAATATTCTGCTGAGTTTTGGGGAGTTTTATAAAGGTTTGTGACCTGTTTGGGCTTGGGAACAAAGAACCTGACTCTTTTTGGGGAACAAAGGATGGAGCCTGATGGGACTGCTGGTCTGAGTCTCCCCCAGGTTCATTTTTGAGAGGTGTGGGAGTTTTATTACCCACATAGGAATAATGAGGCAGGGGAGGAGGAAGGATTTTGCCAAAGACTCAGCAGATGAACAAGCCAGGCTGTGTCCCAGCACTTTGACTGTGCTTTCTTTCTCTCTCCTGTAGCTCCTCATTTACCCCCAGCTCTGTCTTTCCCCAGGGCCTCTCCAGAGCCTGTCTGCTTCCTCTGCACAAGCCCAAAAATCCTTTGAGGGGCTCTTTGCTGCCAGGTATGGGCCAGCTCGACCTTCCTCTGACCTTAATGTGTGAACACAAGTGAAGGGCAGGAGAAGGGACACCTTGGGACAGTGGCAGAGCTGGGACCAAGCCTGATGCCAGTGTCTGGGGACCAGGGATGGCTTTTGGAGGACAGGGTGGGCAGCAGGAGGAGCATGGAGGTTACAGCCATGTGTTCATCCCCTTCAGGCTGACCCTCAATAAAACCAGGCTGCTGGTTCGAGCTGCCAAAGGCTTCATGGGTAAAGCTCCAAGCAGAGGGAGTGAAGCCGGCTCTGAGGGTGACAGTGAGAGCATGGACTACCTTCCCCTGGTGAGCAGCATCTTCCTGGGTCTAACTGGGGTTGTGTGATCACTGCAGGGCAGCAGAGGGAGGATCCTTGCAGATCTTTCTTCTTGCTGTCTCTGACACCATGTCCAGTGGTCTGCTCAGAGACAGAGAGCTGACCCCATCCATTCCCGTTTTCCTGAACTTCCCCCAAGTGGTTGGTACCTCAGAGCTTCCCTGTGCACCCACCATCCCTTGCAGGTGTCCCTGCAGCTGGCCTGTGGTGCCTTTCTCCTGAACTCAGCCTTCTGTGACGCCGTCAACATCCCCATGGACAAGCTGAAGTGGACGTCGCCCTTCGCCTGCCACCGCCTGTCCCTCAGCCCCTCCGGCTCCTACAGCACCAAGAAGACCAGTCCCACCACAGAGCACAAAAACCTGGGCTCCAGCCAGCAGCTCCTGGTCCCCAGTGGGCACGGGAAGAGCCCCACCACCAGTGACAGCGCTTGGGGGGTGGTGCTGGACGGACCCAGCAGCCGCACAGAGGACGGCGCCCGCCTCCGGCACTCCTCGGGCAGCGCTGTGGAGAGCATCTCCAGAGCCCTGAGAGCCGAGAAGGAACTGTCCCCCCCGGCCATCACCATCCGCCGCTTCTCCTCCCCGGAGAGCACACTGGGCTCGGCCGAGTGGGAAGCCGACAGCGGCCGGGGCTCGGGGACGGGCGGCCCCGACGTGCGGGCGCTGCTCCTCGAGGTGGAGCTGCAGCGGCAGGAGGAGCCCGAGGGGACACTCTGGGCCACGGCGGTGGCCCTGGCCTGGCTGGAGCACAGCTCGGCCTCCTACTTCATCGAGTGGGAGCTGGTGGCTGCCAAAGCCAGCCTGTGGCTGAGCAGGCAGGACTTCCCAGAGGGATCCAGCCTGGCCGCAGTGAAAGCCGCAGCCCAGCAGCTCTTTGTGCTCCTCCGTCACTGGGATGAAAACCTGGAGTTCAACCTGCTGTGCTACAACCCAGGCAGTGTGTAGAGAGGGTGGGGAGGGAGGCCTGGGCAGGTTACTGAGGGTGCAAAGATCTGTCCTTAAGGAAACATCTCCAAGGAGCTCCTCTGCTGCAGGGATGTGTGTGTTTAATAGAGCAAACCCTGAGAATGGAGCACTCTGGGCAAAATCCTGCTCTCAGCAGTTGGAATTCTGCCCTAAGAGGGAACTTTCAGCTGCTTCTGCTATTAATGTTCAACTGGAGCAGCACTTCCAGCTGCAGCAGTTCCCTCTGATCCTGGTTCCTTCTGGTTCCCAGAGCAGATCTCACTGCCTCCTCCACTTGCCCTGTCCTTGCTTGGCTGCCTCTTCCCAGTCCCCAGTTGCTGCCAAGCCTCTGCTGCAGCCCCCAGCCCTGAGTCCCAGCTCTCCTGAGGCTCCTGCTGTCTCAGATGGCTTCCAGAGATTAACACCTGACCACATGCTCCCCACATGGATCAAATCTGGGCTGGGAATGACCATCTGAACAGCAGCTCTGCTGTCACAGCCAGGAGGAACGAGCCCAGCCACGCACCAACAAGCTGGGCCAGTCAGAGACTGGGACCAAACCCCACCACATCCACACGGTGCTGGGCTCTCTCAGCCCCTCTGCAATCCCAGAGGGTGTTTGTGAGACCCCTTGCAGCCAACGTGTGCCTTTGGAGCTTCACAGGCAGAGCAGGGACGCCTGGGATTGATGGATCAAGTGCCTATGGAGGGAATCACAAATTGCTGTCCTGGGCATGGGTGGGATGCCCGTGGAGCCCATCCAAAACCTGCTGCCTTTCACTCCCTCCCTTGGCATGGAGCAGCCTTGCCATGTCCCAGCAGGCTTCTGTCTTGTGTCCACGTGTCAGGGGGGAGATGGGAGGGACACTGGGGGGACCACGAGCATCCCTCCAGCCTCTGCTCGTGATGTCACCTCCCTGGGGTCCCCAGGAGCTTCCCTCTGGTCTGTGCTCTCAGTGTCAGCTCTCCAACCTTCCCAGAACCACAACACCCCTCCAGTCTCTGATCTGGTGCCACCCCTCCAGAGTCCCCAGGACTGTGAATGTCTCCCTGGTCTCTGCTCTGGTGTCACCTCTCTGGGGTTCCCATGACCATGAGCACCCCTCTGGTCTTTGAGCTGCTGTCACCTCTGCAGAGTCCCCAGGACAATCCCTCTGGTCTCTGCTCTCAGTGTCAACTCTCCAGGGTCTCCAGGAGGATCCCTCCAATCTCTTCTGTGGTGTTACCTCTCCCAGGTTCCCAGGACTGTGAACAACTCCCTGGTCTGGTGTCACCTCTCTGGGGCCTCCAGGAGGACCCCTCTGTTCTCAGTGTCCCCTCTTCAGGCTCCCCAGGAGGATCCCCCCAGTCTCTGTCCTGGTGTCACCTCTCCAGGTCCCCAGCATGGTGGTGCTCAGTGGTGGTGCAGGTTTTTCTGGCCAGGGGTCTCAGTGCAGTCGTGTTCTCTGTTGCAGAAATGTTGTTGTCCCAATAAATCACAGCCTGCTTGACTTCCCTGTGTGAGTCCTTTCTTTTGGGGTGGGTTTTTGGTGGGTTTCCCTGTCTGGATCATTGTGTGGCTGTGCAATAAAATACCCCCCCCAAAAACCCCCATCTTAATTTAGTTCTTGAGTTTAGATCTGGATTTTAGAGGGGAAGGAGCTTCCTTTGGGTTTTGGGGAGTTGGGTTTTGCAAACCTCAAATTGCAGAGCACTCTGCAAACCAATCGATCCAGGGTTTGAAGAAACAGAAGTTTGGTTTAATTCTTCTCTGAGGCAGAGATGGAGCAGGGAATTCCTGCTGCTCTCTCTTCCTGTATCTCTCTCTTATCAGGGCTTTCAGCAACTTACCCTGTCACCTGGGTCATTGTGAGGGTGCCAAAATCCTGCCTTCATCCCACACCTTCCTTAATTAGCATTGTAATTACAGGTATTAATAAAGCAGCCATCATGTTTTTCAACCCAAAGCAGGATGTAGGATCTGTCACCCCTTATTTTCCTCTTGGCAAGCAAGGACCTGCTTCAATGCCCTCCTAGCCTTGGTGACACCTGCATATATATACAAATATCACAAAAACCAGTCAATTCTGGCCCATTTTCCCCCTCTGGATTCCATCTCCGGGGATGGAATGAGTCTCCCAAGGAGGGGAGGTGGATTCCTCCAGCGCCTCCAGAAGATTCCCCTCAGCATCCCCTTTACATCCAAGGGGATTTTCACCCCGTTAAGTCCTCGCCTTAAGGAAGGGCGCTCCGGTGCTGTTGCCAGGGTGACCGCGAGTGCCTTATTAAGAGAAATTAGTTTGGATACACTTGTCAGCTGTAGCTGAACAAATAAACCCCTTTACGCTGTGTAAATATTTGCACGCAGCGTCTGCATGGAGAGGGAGAGACTTCCAAGCCCTGGGCAGCGCCGTGCCAAGGGGGCATTTTGGGGAGAAAACCGACCAAATTGGGGCAGCCTTGGTGCAAACTTGCCCCTCTGGGGTTGTGGTGAATGGTGGGACCCCACAGAGACCCCTCCGTGTCCCCACACCGTGGTGGGGAGATTTTCCTGCCCAACATCCCCTCCTGCCACGGCCGCGGCTCCTCCTCCGCAGGGGCTCATTAGTCGCCAAACCGAGGAACCTTTTCGTGCTTTGAAGGGTTATGAAACCTGCGGGAGAGGGGGAGGACGGGAGAGCTTAAAAAAGAGCCGTCGTGTCCCCCCCACCCCCCGCCCCACAACCCAAGCATCGCCTGCCGAAAAGGGCTGGCAGCCGTTCCTGCACAGATTGTGCCTCTGCCCCCGTCCCCCGCCAACCCACCGCCGACGGGCGATGCCTCGGGGTGGAGGACTTTGCTGGAAAACGAGGGGTTTAACAGCATTTTTCATGGTTTTGAGTGCCTGTGTCCCATCGCTGCTGAGGAGAGAGGGGGGCAGAGGCCACGCTGCAGCCACAGCCCCACGAGAGCATCCTCAGCGATCCAAGCGCTGGTCCGGGCGCTTTCAGCTCCCGATCTCTCCAAGTAAATGCAACGCAGCCACAGCGATGATGGGGAGGGGGTCCAAGCCCACCAAACAAACCCTCACCCCCCAAACCTTCGCAGCGTATGGACTACAAAGCAGTTTTGCCTCGAGGATGTGTTTTTCCCTCTGCTTTTCCCCAGCCCGGGACCGGGGCACGGCGGCGGGGGATGCAGCCGGTTGGTGCCGTGGGCTCCATCACTCCTGAAATAGAGCTCAGGGGCAGCTTTTGGGTGTCGGAGGCATCTGAGCGAAGTCATGTGGATGTTATGCAAGACTTGATGATAGGTTGTAAACAGCTATTAAAGTGATTGGCAGGCCCGGGACGAAGTTTTCAGGAGGGGAAGAAAGGGGAAAGATGAGTAATAATGATTAAAATAATTATCAAATCGAGACGTTCCATAAATTAGGGGAAAGTTTTGTGAGGAGGGAGGAAGATGAAGAAATGACACTCGAGCTCTTCCCTGAGCTGGGGGTTGGGAGGGTGGGGCAGGTGCTGAACAAAGTTGGGAAAGGAGGGTTTTGCTTCCTGAAAATCAGGTAAAAAGCTGAAATTTGGCAGATTTGGGTTCACCGAGCACTGCTTGGTGCTGGCACCCCCAAACCCCAAGGGCTGAGCAGCCCAAGGAGAACAGCCCCGAGTTAATTAGGAGAAACAAGCAGATTACAGGGAAGACAGCTTCTATTTATATATAAATACTCCAGTAATCAGCAGCGAAGGGCAAGGGAAATCCAATAGAAATCTGTGACTGTTTAAGAAGCTTTTTGAGCAAAACGTTACACAATCAGTTGCATTTTTCTGGCTCTTGCTCCAAGTCGCAGAAATTAAGGCGAAAAAAGAGTGACCCTGAGCAGAAGGAAGGAGAAGGGATTTCTAGAGGCTTCTGCCCATCAGATAAGGGAGAATGAGGAGTCTTGAAAACCTAAATGCCAACCCCATGGGTGTGGTGCAGTGCCCACCAGCAGCTCAATATGACCCCAAACTCCCCAGCTTTGCACCCAAAAACCAACAAGCTCCACACCTTGCAATCCTGTGGGGACAGAAACACAGATACGCACAGGTGGGTTTCACATGGAGAGAAGATGCCTGGAGCTTTGCTGTGCTCTCAGGGTGCTGTCAGTGGGTGCTGACACAGAGCAGAAATAGCTGCCAGTCCCCCTGTGACTTCACACTTCGCCCTCACCGCCTCCCACAGCTCTGCTGCACCCCAGCAAAGCAGAGACTTGGGGAGACTTTGGGGGTCTCACACTGGGCTGCACCATAATAATGTCCTTTAGGGACAATCAGATGGTCACATGCACACTTTGGAGCTGGGAGCTCTTCAAGGATCTGAGGTTTGGGTTCTTTGGGGTTGTTTTCCCTCCCTGTGGTCTCTCCCAGGATGGCTGCACTGACTTTTTGTTTGTCCTGAAGGCAGCATAAGGCCCAAGGGTGAGCTTTAGAGGGTCTCAGAGCATGCCTGGGGTGTCTGACCCTGCCACTGAACTGGTTGTCCCAGTGCTCTGCTTCTTCTGGTGGCTGCTGCCCCTGGAGTGCCACTCCCCATGCAAGGAAGGAGGATGGAATTTGTCCCCTTGTCTGCAGGAATTGCTGCCCGAGGGTCACTGATGAGTGGTTGCTTTGGCTCTGGGGGTGCCTGTGGCTTTGTAACATTGATTTTAGGGGTCACATTTAAATCAGGAGAATCAGCCCTTTTGTGCAATGTCCTTTCCTGGTTTTCTCTTTTCTGTGCCACCTGTAAAGTCACCTTTGCCATGGGAAGTGTGTGCTGGACACGAGTCCTGCAAGAGCTTGTCCCTTCCATGCACAGCCTTCTGGGGGTCCCTTAATTGTTAACATCATTAAATTTCTTCAAAATAGGGATGTGATATTGCAGATTTAAAAGATTAGGCTAATGAGCTTCCCTGCTCATTAAATTAGGGAGTTTCCTGGCTTTTTGCTGTTTAACCCTTTCTCTGCACTAGGCAGGAAAATGAAGGGTGTGGGTAATGAGAGTATGGGGGTTTGTGGGGTGGGAAAGTCTTGGGGTCAAAACCTGCATCAGCCTCAGAGCAGCAGAGCACAGGCCCTGGAAATCCTGGAAGGGAATCCTGAAAAGGGTTTAAATCCCTTGGGAGAGTTGCTCTGGTTGGGGTTGCAGGTCCAAGCAACCTTCTCTTGCCATGTGCTTGTGACAATAGATGGGATGAGCTGATGCCAAAGCACCATGATGAGCAAAACCAACGTGTTTTGGGGCATAAAAAGGGTGATCTGCCCCTTGCAAAAGGACCAGGGGTTTGGCCAAATGCACCCCAGGTGCTGAGGTGGTGCTGGTTTAAAGGAAGAGTTTATTCCTCTGGGATGAGCACTGGGAGCTGAAGGCTGATGCTCATCCACGAGTCCTGCTCTGCTGAGGCTCCCCAGGAGTGGGTGATGCTGCTCCCAACACCTGCTTGGTTAAAAGGCTTTAAAAAATGGTCTCTCCCTGGGAATGCCTCCAGTTCCAGGTCTGGAAGCAGAGGCAGGTGAGTGTTGGATGCCACAGAGCTGCTGTTCAGGCTGTTCACTGGCTTTGGGGGTTCTGGCAGCCTTTCTCCAGCTGTGCTGGGTTGGATTCCTGCTATTTCAGGTCTCTCCAGCAACGATGGGGAAAGGATGGGGTCAGTCAGTCAGGCTGCAAGGGGGCTGCATCACCTTGTGTAGGGATGGCTCTGGCTGCACAATCATAGAATCACAGAATCATAGAATGGATTGGGTTGGAAAAGACCTCCAAGATCAGCAAGTCCAACCCTTGATCCAACCCCACTGTGATCACCAGCCCAGGGCACGGAGTGGGTTGGATCAAGACGAGGTGGATTCTCACTCAGTGCCACATCCACAGAATCACAGAATGGATTGGGTTGGAAAAGCCCTCCGAGATCATCAAG
>JAWWLZ010000054.1:820476-833784 GCA_035041345.1 Poliocrania exsul | reverse complement strand
CACAGTGTTCTCACCTCCCCATCCTCATGGCCTGGTGTCACAAACCCATTCTGGGGGGGATCACAAAATTCCCATGTTCATATACCCTCCATAGGAGTTCTCCAAAAGCCTCACCTGCTGTGTTGGGCTCTGGAGCTGTGTGGCAGCATCACAGGAATTCTGCAGCCTCTGAGAACACTTCAACTCTTAATACATCTTATTTTTGTTTTCCCCATGTTTTTATCAGCCAGGTAAGGGATCACAGGCTCAGCAATCATGACACAAACCCTGAGTCCAAACCTTAATGGCAGAGCTTCAAGCTGGGTCTCCCCCTGAGCACCTCACCCTTTGCAAGCAGTCACCTCTCCCAAAAAACCTCCAGAGCCCAACAGGATGGCTCTGATAAGCTGCACACTCACCTTTTCAGACCCAGCTCTGCCCACCCCATCAAAGCACTCACACCCTCAAGCTCCCTCCCCTTCCCCAAACTCCACTGCCCACACAGTGAGGCGACAAAAACCCCTTTGCAAGAGGCAGCTTTAAGTGCCAAAACCCTCCTAACCCTAAACCACAAAGAACTAACTGTTGTACAAGGGCACTACCCTGGTGATGCCCTGCCTGCAGATGGGGCACTTTTTGGGCTCGGGGAGAGCCCGGTAGCACTCGTGGCAGGAGCAGACATGGCCACACTCCAGGAAGACGCAGGATTTGGTGCTGCTCAGGCAGACCAGGCAGGCGTTTTTGAGGGTCTCCCCATCCTCAGCATTCATCAGGCGCTCCTGGGCCTGCCGGAATTCCTCCTGCATCTGCTTGAGCTGCTGCCTCTCCCGGTGGTGCCGGTACTGCTTGCGGAGCAGGAAGAAGAGGATGGCGCAGGTGGTGAAGCCGAAAACCACGGTGAGGATCTTCCAGAACCGGGCGTTGGACTCCTGTTTCTGCAGCAGGGAGTCGAAATCCATGGTGCTCAGGTAGTAGGGCATGCCCCGCTTCGGGGGCTGCAGCTTGATGGTGGTGTTGTCCAGCACCAGCTCTCCCACCCCGGTCAGCGCCGTGCCCACCTTCAGCATCTGCTCTGTCTCCTGGATGCCCTTGGGACGCTCCCCGCTCAGGTAGTGGCCGAAGACGTCGGGGAAGGACTGGACAGAGGGGTGGAATTTCTCATACACCGTCTCCAGGCTGAGCTCGGCAGCATCCAGAGGTTTCATCACCCGGACGGTGACGCCGGCGCCGTCCTCGGCAGGGATCAGGTCAAAGGGGGTGCTGTTGGTTCTCTGGTGGATGATCTTCTCACAGTCATTCCTGGGGAGGGAGAAGGGGGGGAAGTGAACCTGTTTCCTCCCCAACCCCGAGGGGAAACACTGCCTAGAATGGCCTGCTGGTTCTGGGCACTGACAGATGGGATGTACCCTGAGTGGGGGTTTGGTGATGGGGCTCTCTGGAGAGCAGCACCTTCCCCTCATGGCACTGTGCATGAGGCCCCTCTGCCCTCACCTCAGTGCTCCACAAGCAGTTTGAGCTTCCAGGACCACTTGGAGAGGGTTGTGTCCCACCTAATCCCCTCCCTGTGGCATTCCCAGCTGTCACAACGTGCTCTGTGAGGAGAAGCACCACCTGTCACACACCCCAGTCTGATAAGTGTTGTCAAGTGCTTATCAAAGAGCGTCACCAAGCTCTTGTTCCAGCAGCTCTCGTGGGCCAGGCTGCCCTGGGACTCTCCTCAGGTCCCCTGGGTGCAGGTTCACCCACATGCAAATAATTCCTGTTCTGAAAGTGGGTATTTTTGGGAAATATCATCCTCTGGCCACCTCCCTATCAAGGTGGGGCTGATCAATGCTCTGCCCATATTGGGTTACTCCATGTGCTCTTCACCTGTGCTCTTCTCCCTGTGAGCTCTGAAAGCCCTAAAATCAGCCAAACATGCCCTGCTTTGGCAGCCATCACTGTGAGGGTCACTGTGGGGTCCAGGTCTGAGGCACTTGGGTCACTCTGGTCACACCTGAGGTCATTGCAGGGTATCAGACCCTTTGGGATGGTCTGGAAGGAAAATGTTTGTGGGCACCAGGCACGTACCAGAGGTGGGTGGTTCTGTTCCACACCATCTTGTGCTCCTGCAGCGTCAGCCTCTGAACCACCCCCTTGCAGTTCTCCACAAACTGGCTGCTCAGAGTCTCCTTCACCGACTGCACCACACCTGGGAGGGAAATCCCAGGGGCAGGTGAGGTGCTTGTAAAAGCAATTTAAAAACAGGGGCTTTGCACAAGGGCCTGGAGTGACAGGACAAGGGCAATGGCTTCAAACTGACAGAGGGCAGGGACAGATGGGACATTGGGAAGAAATTCCTTTCCTTGAGGGTGGGCAGGCCCTGGCACAGGTTGGGCAGAGAAGCTGTGGCTGCTCCATCCCTGGGAGTGTCCAAGGCCAGGTTGAACAGGACTTGGAGCAATTTAGGACAGTGGGAGGTGTCCCTGCTCATGGCAGGGGGTGGGTCTGGAGGGACTTTAAGGTCCATTTCAACCCAAACCATTCCATGATTCTAAGCTGGGGAAGAAGGGCTGAGAGCCCGTGTTTTGTCTGTCAGGAGTCAGTGGCTGCTTGTGACGAGGAAGATGAACTGACGGGCACAGGATGAGGGGTTGGGGATGAACCCCCCCGCGGTGAGGAGCAGCTGTGGGGGGGGACGTGTCCCCGCCCCTGTTTGGGGTCCCGATGCAGGCCCTGCCCTACCTTCTATGACCGCATAGGGCACGCAGCGCCCGGGCGCCTCCAGCAGCACCGACCGCAGGTCTCCGTCCAGCCGGACCCTCCTGGCGCCCTGCGGGGAGCAAACACAGGCCGCGGATCAGCCGGCGCCACCAGGCCGCGGCCTCGGGCCGGGCCCGTGCGGTCCCGCATGGCACCCCTCGCACCCACCTCGAGCCCGCGGGCCTCGCGGGCCTTCTGCCGGTACACGGAGTAGAGCAGGGCGGTGACGGCGGTGCTGGCGGCCAACAGCGCGGCCTGCACGGCCGAGGGCCGCCCGCCGCCCTCCATGGCCGCCCAGCCCCGCGTCACCACGGCAACCGCCAGCGCGCCCGGCGCGCGGGGATGACGTCACGAGCGGCGCTCTGGCAGCCATGCTGCAGCCATAGAGACGCGCGGTCCGCCAAGGCCGGGGAGGGGCGCGGGGACCCCCCCAAAGCCTTGCGGGGGAAACAGGGAGCACAAAATAACCCCCCCAACACACAGGGTATATGTGGGGAAGGTGGGTCAGGTCCTGGCCCCGTGCGGCCTTAGGGCAATGAACCCCAGCCTTGGGGCCTTGGGAGTCGGGACAGGTCCCAGCCCACCCACCCCAGGGGTTTTGGGGGGACATCCAGCCCGAGCCCTGCAAGATGCTAAGGGGGGGTTATCCCACATCTCAGCCATCCCTGAGGATCCTGGGAGGGAGTGGGCCCCAAATCCTGACACCCTCAGAGTGCGGGGGGAGCATCCCCAGTGCCCCCCCATCCTCCCCATCCTCCCCACCCCGGGGGTCTTGGGGGACATCCAGCCCGAGCCCTGCAAGATGCTGAGGGGGGTTGATCCCACATCTCAGCCATCCTGTAAGATCTTGGTGGCTGTCCCCAAATCCAGGTACCTGCAGAGTGCTGGGGGGACCTTCCCCAGTGCCCCCCAACAGTGCTTGGGTGGGGAGGGGCAGCACAAATCCCACCCCCCTGCAAACCTTGGGGGGGATCAGGCCAAGGCCATGCCCTGGGCTGAAAAGGGGGGCATGTCCCCAAATTCCAACCCTAAAGCACCAGGGGGGGTTGATACAGAGGCCCCTCAGAAAAGTGGATTTTATCCCTTCTGCATAAAATCACATGGTCTTTACTAATTGTTAATCAAGCCTGTACTGACTTTGTATTTTATATTAATTTTTGATTTTAGCTTGTAGCCAAGTTTGTCGGTTCTCTTAACCATGCAGATCTTTAGACAAGGAGGAATTTAACCCTGTAAGATGAACTTTGAGAAATAAACCAAAAATCCTGTTTAGAACAGAGGCTTAGCTGTAAGAAATAAATCAGAAAACCTGGCTAGGTTAGAGGCCTGAAGCTGTAACACTGTTTAGTTAAAAGGAAATAGAGAGCTAAGAGAGGTAAGAGATAAGAGCAGCCCATTGGAGCTGTTCAGAGTCACCCAAAATATCCCTCTTAACTTTGGTTTTCAGTTTTAATTAAGTATATAAACCTGGAAACACAAAAGTTGCTGAACACCTTTGGTGGGATCACCCCCCATGTTCCCAGCACTGAATAAAAGGATTTTGTTCTATTCTATTGGATTTGTTTCTTAATTGAACCCCATGCAGGGCCATATCAGGGTGGCAGGTCCTTGTGGAGGGGACACAACACACACAAGACCCTTCCCCACCCCACCCATCTCCTTGCCATTGCTTATTCCAAAAAAGCAGCTAAAGAGGAAGAAAAAAAAAATCAGCAGTTTTTGGTAAATTGTTGATCTTCAGAGCCTTGTCACTCATTTCAGGGTGGGTGGGGAGGGGGCTGCAGGCCAGGTCTCGCTCTCCAGGGGGATCCAAGGGGCCAGACCCCCCTCCCAGCTCCCTGACGCAGGCGGCACAGCCGCCCCCCAGCTCTATATTTAAAACCCCAAGTTGCCATGACTACACAGAGCGGCTCTCCCAGCCCTCGGTGCCGCAGGGAGGGTGCAGAAAGCGCCGTGGACGCCGCAGCCCCCCCCTCCTTGGCTTCCTTTTCAGGGGGTAAATCCAGAATAGACCCCCCAAAATCACCTCCATGCTGAGCTTAACTCTTGCTCTGCCGTTTTCCAGGCTCTGGGTGGGACACAGGTGCTGTCACACCGCAGGAAACACACATTGATTTTATTATTATTATTATATTATATTATAATATATTATATTATGGCCACTGCGGAGGAGGCACTGAGAGCAGGTCCATGTGTGGGGCAGAGGGGGTGCAGACCCACCACCCCACAATGGGTCTTCCTTCTAAGGGAGCCGCCGCCTTGTCCGGATTCATCCCCGAGGAGGGTCCAACCCCGGCCTGGGGCGCAGGGATGGCTCCCACCCCCCACAAAGGGGTCTCAGCACAGGGGGGGCCGCGGCCCACGCAGGCTGCACCCGCTCATGTCGCTGGCCAGCCGCAGCACCGCCGCCCGCCCGGGGTCCCCCAAAGGCGCTCCGGAGCCGAAGGCCTCGTCCTCCTCCTCCTCCAGGATGGAGCTGAGGCGAGGGGCGCAGCGGGCCCTCTCGGCGGGCGGGCGGTACGGGCACTTGGCGTTGAGCAGGCGCCGCAGGGGCACCAAGGGCACGATGGCCTCGCCCAGCAGCTGCTGCTGCACGTGGCGGAAATCGCTCTGCCTCTTGAGGCGCTTGAACTCGCTGAAGGCCGAGGCCGAGGTCTGGTAGAGCAGCAGGGCCATGGCGCGCGCCTTGTCGGCCTTGGAGACCAGCACGGCGTGGCAGCGCAGCACCACCGCCTTGTTCTTCACCTGGTGCCGGTACACCCAGGCGAACACCTTGGGGTGCCGGCGGTCGGCGGCGCAGTAGGTGATGCGGTGCAGGAGGTACGCGTGGCCCGGCCGTCGTGCCCCCTTCTCGCTCGGGGTCATGCGGATGCCTTGGGGGCCCAGAGTCAGCTTCATCTTGGCCCCGCCGGCGCCCGCCTCGCTCTTCGCCCAGATCTTGCCCACCGCCTCCTCGGTGCAGCCCTCGCCCTTGGCGTGCAGGGTGACGGCGTTGCCCAAGTACCGCACCGTGTACGTCGGGTCCTCCTTGTTGAGCTCCACTTTCTGGCGCTTCCCACGGAAGACGCTGCCCAGCCTCTCCAGCGGGCACTCTGGCAGCAGGTCCGGGCAGGAGCGCAGGAACCCGGCCAGCAGCGCCGCGTAGCTCAGCCCCGGCCCCAGGCTCTTGCCTTTGCACTTACGTTCATTTTCCACCAGCACGAACTTGCTCCGGCGCCACGGCAGCATCTCCGCTCCGGCCTCGCACGCTCCGCTTAATCCCGGCAATCAGAAACACCCGCACGCCGCCACCCCAGCTCGCAGATATGGCTGGGGGGTGTCCCCGCACAGCCCCCCCCCGCTCGGGGGTGAAGCCCCTACCCCGGGATGCAGCCGCCGTGCCCGATGCCCGCTGGACCACGGAGGATGCGGAGCCGCCCGGCCGAGGAGGAGCCGCCGCCGCGCTCGGGCTGTGCCGCCTGCGCCTGATGCTGCTGCGGGAGCGGCAGCGGCTGCGGGGACGCGGCTCTCCGTGGGCTGCTCCACCTCCCCGAGCACGCGGGGAGCCGCCGGTGAACGGCCCCCACCGGCTCCTGGATGTGCGTTCTCTCCCTGCTCCGGTAGGGATGGAGACGTGGGGGTGAAAGAACACCAAGCACCACCACCCCCCATGCGGCAGCCAGACCTCCTCCTGTGCCACAAATCCCTTATTTCCAATCTGGGGGTGAAGGGATGATTTGGGGGAGAGTCAGATGATGTTTCTGACTCTGGCATGGATTTTTCCACCCCAGATCTGTGCATTGCACAAGGGTGTGCACCGGGATTTGAGGATGCTGCAGGTTCACTGGCATTTTTACCTCCAACCACCATTTTTCCCTGGTTTTCCCAAGCCATCCAGACCTCCTTGCTGCTCCTCTACTTTTGGGCTGAGCTGGCTTTTAACCTGTTGCTTTTATCTCTGGCCAAGGCCCCAGGACAAGGTGTCTCCAGGGAAAATGAAGTGTTATTTCCACACGGTGCAGCCTGGGGGGATTTTTGGGGAGCACTGTGAGATTTCAGCCCTGCAGCAGAGTCTGAGGCTGCTCAGGATTCAGCTGCTTTGGCTCAAACCCTGATTTCCACCTTTTTTTTTGCCATCTGGAGCTTTTTGTGGATGTAGCAGTGAGACCCCCAGGCTTGGGGATGCTCCAGCTGCTTTGAGATTGAAAAACAAAGAGGAGAAAGGAGTAAAATTACACTGTGTACCCCCAGTTTTAGCCCACTTGGGTTGAAAACCAGAGGGGGGTGTTGCAGTGAGCAGGAAGCCATTTCCCAGCAGCTTCCCAGATTTTCTACAGTTTGAGTGAAGCAAATACAACCTTAAAATAGCTGTTTCACAGGCAGACAGCACCAGCCCCGCTCCTCTCACTGCCACGGCCTCGACAGCCTCGTAGGATTTTGCAGCCAAAATAATAAAAAATGCATGGATTTGTCTGTTTTTCATCTTTTCTGCTGCAAAAACGCGGTGTGTGGTTTGATCCCTGTGCAAGGATGGTTTCTGGGAGGTGGCAATTAGGGAATTAGTGCAAATGGGCAAGGTTTCTATCTGTGCCAGCCTCTGTCCCTGATTACTGCTGTTCTCACCCTTATTGATAGATGTTTAAAGGTTTAAACCCTTCCAGAAAGCTCCTTTATTTGTAGATCCCACATTATTTAGGAGGAGGGTCCCCCTTCTCTGATCTGCTCCCACAGCTGCCTTGGGACTGGTTTTCCTTTTTTCTCCCAGCTTTTGGGGGCCTCGTGCCATGTAAGGGCGTGGGGGGCACAGGAGAATCTGTGGCTCATTTTATAGGGGAAAACAACCTGGATTTGCACTTTTAAAGCTGAAAAGAAGGATTCAGGGTGGTAAATCCCTCTTCTCACTGCTCATTGCCTTGACTGACTGCCCCTGCAAGTACCTGACTGTTGTCACTGGATTCCAGAGTGAACAAACACTCTCAGTGGAAGTAAAGTGGCTTTCCTGATCATTCCCTGGACAATACGGATCCCAGCTTTGGTTTCTTGTGGTGGTCTCACTGCCCTGTGCTACCTCTCAGCTCCCAGAGTTTCTACACCATCAGAAACCACTGCCAATTTGGTGCCAATTCTCAGCAGTGACCCAGGACCAAGACTTGCTGGTATAACCTGCAGGTAAAGTCAAAATCCTCTCAAAATCCAGCAAACCAGGCAAAAATCTTAGTGATACATCCCTGGGGGTTGTGACACCTGTCCCTGCAGATAGAAAATGGGGCAGGAATCTCCTCGGGCCAGGGGAAAAATAGAGAAATCTTTAATTAAAAAGCAATTTGCTGATCACCTAGGAGCCTTTTACCCTGCAAGGGCTGATTCCCATGGAAGCACCAGCCAAATGAAATTTGGGCTCTAGCATGAGGGCAACCCAAAAAGGGGCTTTTACCACCTGTATCTTCAGCCAGATTTCCCTGCTGCCTGTAGTTAAAAGTCCTCAGAAAATGTGATCCATACAGATTTTATTTTTAATGTTTTCAATCATTAATTTATTTCTTTTGATCTCACCGAACAGGAACTGTTGTTCCTCGCCCTCAGGAATGACTTAATGACATTTTCCTGTAAAGCCACAGAACCAGCTTTGAACTGGGAAAGAAAAAAAAACCAACAAACTGCAAGACGGCAGCGGAAAAAATGCTCAGCCGGGACAGCGAAAGGAGGAAGTAAAAAACAAAACCAGGATAAATTGGAAAAAATGAGACAGCAGGCGGGGAGGGGATGTGGGACTCCCTGAGCATGATGCTTTGGGGGCCAGGGCTGTCCCTGGGGATGCTTCCCGGGGTTCGGCTGCGCGCCGGGGCGTTATCCCGGAGTCCTGGCCAGGGGAGGAAATATTTAACCGCGGCGTCAGCGGGCAGGGCAGGCGGGTGCAGGCATGGAGGGTGGCGGGCAGCGCCCGGCCCCCGCTGTCCCCTCGGGCCAGCCCCAAGGGGACCCTTTGCAGCTCCTGCTGCGCCGCAGCCGGGAGGCCAAAAATTGTGCCTATTGCCCCTACAGCCGCTTCCCGGTGGGAGCCGCGCTGCTCACGGCAGGTGGGGAGATCTTCTCCGGTAAGTCGGGGCGCTGAGAACCCGCCCTGGGATTTGGGGGAGGCCATGGGAAGTTTTTGGAAGTGCGTGGGGGTGTAGCGGGGTCATTTCGGGGTGCTCGTGCTGTGTGTCCTTCCCTGCTGCTTCTTGGCAGCCGCCAGCCCGGAGCGAGCCAAAGATCACGGCGGATGGGAAAACACGGGAAATAAATAAGGGAAGCAGGGAAAACCGACTTTCTTTGCAAATTTCCCTATTAAAAAAATAAAAAAATGACCCGGTGGGGTTTGAGGTGGCTGATGCCGGGGTTTTGCCCACAGGCTGCAACGTGGAGAACGCCTGCTACAGCCTGGGGGTGTGTGCTGAGCGCACTGCCATCCAAAAAGCCATCTCGGAGGGGCACACCAGATTCAAGGCCATGGCCATCGCCAGGTGAGGGTGCTCTGAGAGCTGGAATAGGAAAGGATGGGATGGGGGAACAGCAGGAAAATCCATAGTGCACCCCAGGGGCAGCTTCTGCAGCAGCAGCCCCAGTGTTTGGCTGGGAAATGAGGGGTTTGAACATTTTGTTGGAGGAACTGGGTGGGAAATCTGTTGTGGCTCCATATTTATTGGTGCATGAAGGTCTTCTGCATGCATGAAGGTCTTCTGCAGGTGTTCCCCCCTTCTCTGACCTCAGGACTGAGCTCTATGTCTTCTCCTTTGACAGTGACATGGGGGACTTCATCACACCCTGCGGCGCCTGCAGACAAGTGATGAGAGAGGTGACAGCTCGTGTGGGGACCCTGTGTCTCATCCCCTGACTCCAGGCATTGTCCTCTGGCCCCAGACATGATTCCTTCACCCCAGGCATCTCCCACGAAAAATCCTTGAGGTGCCAAGGGGGTGCAACCCCCTTTCCCCAGCCCCAGAGCTGGCTCCAGGCTCTTCAAATTGCATTGTGAGCTGGGAAAGGGATATTCCTCGCTGTCCCATATGAATGGGTGCTTGGTGGGGATCCATTGGCTTGCCCTCCCCTGGTTTTATTCCTCCAGGTGCAGAATTTGGCCCTGGACTTGTTGTTCTGCCTCTGGTATGCCTGAAAACAGGGTTTTTCCTGGAAAAGCTGAGCTTCCCACAGATCCCATCCCTCTCCCACCTCCCTCTTCCCCACAGGCACCTCGGCACCCACACCCATTTTTGGGTGGTTAATATTTAATGGCTCGCAGGGCTGGGTTCAGGAGGTTTGGAGGCACCAGGGCTCGCCCTGGGGGAGGAAAAACACAGAATCTGAGCCCAAAATATCCATGCAATAGAGAGGGATGCTTCCCATGAACTTAAAAAAAGAGATTGTGTGAGTAGTTTGGGGAAGAAGTGCAGGTTCTTTTCCCTTCTTCTCCCTCATCAGGCTCTTCTCCCCACAATTCTCCTCCAGTTTGGCACAGACTGGGATGTCTACCTGACCAAAGCAGATGGAACCTACATTGTCAAGAGGCTGGAGGAGCTTCTGCCTCTCTCCTTCGGCCCTGAGGATCTGCAGAAGGTGTAAGCAGCATGGCCACCACCAGACTTTGCCCCCAGACAGCAGAGGAGGAAGGTTTTCCCCAATTTCCTCAGCATAAACAGCTTTTTGGGGACGACACAATGGGAGATGCATTTATAGTGTTGAGTTACCTGTTCCTCTCATCATCTGATTCAGTGCTGATTCACAGGCACCAGCTCCACCTCCACCTGAGGAAACTGCAAAGTCAAATCACAGAAATTCCCTGTTATTAGTATAAAAGTGTCCAGATATCCCTGTAGGCAAGTAAGGAGTTCACAGACGGAGCAGAGTTTGATGCACGGCTCAAGATTGGACTTGTTGATACAGAAACCACTCCTGAATAATGCAAAATCATTACTTGGGAAAATGCTGGATTCTTCAGCTCTGAAGAGAAGGAAAAGCTCCATCAGCCCCAGCAGTAATTAATGAGCCAATCCAGATTAGGTGGATTGCTGGAACAGGATGGTTATTGCACTAAGTGTGTCCTTTGCTCATTTCTCTCCAGCTTTTTTTCCTGGTTTTTATTTCACTTGTGGGGAAGAAGAGGATGAAGATTTTTTGAGGGCTTTTGGAGGGTTTTGTTCCTCCAGTGTAGTGCCATTTGCTGATTGTCCCATTGATTTAATTATGCACAATGACAAATGAATGTGTGGTATTTCCCAACCAATGCTGGGTTGGGCATTTCTGCCCATGCCCAAGTGAAATAAAAGCAGTTCTGGTTTATCCCTTGCAGTTGTAGCCAGTGATGAAACTGCTGCCAGGGGGGTGGATGTGCCATGGGAACACCCCCAGCAAAGCCAAGTACAAGGTGCTGCAACTGGGTCAGGGCAATCCCCTGGAATAATTCTGTCTGGGAGATGAAGGAATGGAAATCCTGCAGGGAAGGACTTGGGGGTGGTACAGAATGGAAAGCTGGACATGACCCGGCCATGTCCAAAAACCTGCCATGTCCTGGGCTGATCCCACAGTGTGGGCAGCAGGGAAGGGGGGGAATCTGCCCCTCTGCCCCACTCAGGTGAGACCCCCCCTGCATAAAATGGATGTGGAGCTGCTGGAGCAAGTCCAGAGGAGGCCAGGGAGATACTCCAAGGGCTGGAGCCTCCCTTTGCTCTGGAGACAGGCTGGGAGAGCTGGACCTGCTCAGACTGGAGAAGAGAAGGCTCTGGGGAAACCTCAGAGCCCCTTCAGGTGCCTAAAGGGGGCTTATAATAAAGATGGGGACAGACTTTTTAGCAGGGCCTTTTAAGGGATAGTTGTTTTAAACTAAAAGAGGGTTGATTTAGATATAAGGAAGAAGCTTTTTACAATGAGGGTGGGCAGGCCCTGGCACAGGTTGCCCAGAAAAGCTGGAGCTGCCCCATCCCTGGAAATGTTCAAGGTTGGACAGGGCTTGGAGCAACCTGGTCTAGTGAAAGGTGTCCCTGGCCATGAAATGAGCTTTAAGGTCCCTGCCAACACAAACCATCTTGGGATCCTGTGATTCCATGAGTGCTCTGGCTGTGCCCAGGTCAGTGCCATGCCCTGCTCCCTGCACTGCCAAGCACGAGGCACACCCAGCTGTGCCCTGCCCTGTGACCTGCATTGCACAAGGCTGTACCTTGGCTGTGCCCTGCTCTGTGCCCTGTTCTATGCCCTGTTCCATACCCTGCTCCATGCCCTGCTCCAGGTACCATTCCATGCCCTGCTCTGTGCTGTTCCATGCCCTGCTCCATGTATGATTCCATGCCCTGCTCTGTGCCGTTCCATGCCTCATTCCATATCTCATTCCATATGCTGCTCCACACCCTGCTCCATGTGCTGTTCCATGCACTGCTCCATACTCCATGTCCCATTCCATGTCCCTCTCCATACTCTATTCCATGTTCCATTCCATGCCTTAGTCCATGCCCCTCTATTCCACGTCCCATTCTATGCCCCACGCCATACCCTATTCCATACCCTATTCCATGTCTCACTCCATGCCCCACTCCATGTACCACTCCATGCCCTATTCCATACCCCATTCCATGCCCTGCTCCATACCCCATTCCATGGCTCATTCCATGCCCTATTTCATACCCCATTCCACGCCCCACTCCACGCCGTGCTCCCAGTCTCATCCCATATCCCAATCCTATTCCATATCCTATCCCATATCCCATCCCATATCCCAATCCTATCCCATATCCCATCCCATATCCCAATCCCATCCCATATCCCATCCCATATCCCAATCCCATCCCATATCCCATCCCAGATCCCAATCCCATCCCATATCCCATCTCAGATCCCATCCCAGATCCCAATCCCATCCCAGATCCCATCTCAGATCCCAATCCCTTCCCTCCCGCTGGGGGCGTGGCCTCACGTTACCAGGGGCGTGTCTAAGGGCGTGTCCTCCTTTCCCATTGGCCTCGCTCCCCTTGGCCCCGCCCCCGCCCCCGCCCCTCGCGAGCTCCCTCAGGCCGCCATGGCGGTGCGCCTGCTCCTGGCCCGGGCCCTGCGGTTCTTTCCGCGGTGCCGCCCGCCCTGCGCGCCCCGGCCGCCCTGTGCCCCCCGCACCGAGCCCCGCACCGAGCCCCGCACCGGCCTCCTCACCGCCCCGCCGGCCTCTCCCTGGCGGCCATGGCTGTCCTGGCTGCCGGCCGCAGGCCGCTTGCTCCTGCGCGGCCCTGTGGGAGGACTGGCGGCCGCGGCGCGGCGGGGCCCCGGCGGGGCCTGCCTGGCGCTGGCCATGGCGCTGGGGCTGGTGGAGCCGCGCCTGGAGGAGCAGCGACGGGCCGAGGCGGCGTGCCGGCATATCCAGGTGGGGAGGGGGCGGCGGCGGGACCCGCGGGCCCGGAACTCCGTCTGGGGTGCCCTCCGTGAAGGGGAGGGAGAGGCGTTGCTGTGGGGAGCTCAGACATCCCTCATGAAGGAGATGGAGAGGGGGAGCTGGTTTTAGAGAGACCCTCAGAAATGCTTCATGAAGGGCACAAGGGGTTCCTGCTTTGGGGAAATCCCTATGAAGGGGATGGGGGTCCTTGCTTTGGGGGG
>JAWWLZ010000054.1:803621-817756 GCA_035041345.1 Poliocrania exsul | reverse complement strand
CCATGGCACTTTCCCTGTGGAAGAGTTTTAGTGGCACTTGATGTGACAAGTGGGTATTCCAAGAGTCTTCCAAAGTGCTGACATCTGGAAGCCCTTGGGCTCCAGAAGTACCCTGGCATTTGGCTGTGGGCTTTTCCACTTGGGATTGGGAGTTGAAAATGAGTGTGAAGGTGTAGCTTGGAGTGCTGACAGTCAAGGGTGCATTTAAAGTGATGAATAGATTTCTTCCTGCAGACAAAGGCCTTGCCACATCCCTTGATGAATTCTTTAAGCAGTTAATTGCCTTCCCTGATTTTCAAGGCAGGGAAGTCCCTGGAATCTAATCTCAGTGGATCCAACTCCAGACACAGTGCCAGCATCAGGATTATGTTCTTTCAGCCTGCAGTGGATGGTTTTGGAGCTTAACCCAAGGTGTGGGGTGTGATTGTTGTTGCAGGCTGGTTCCTCAAGCGAAGCCATCCTTGATGCCATGGGCCGAGAGCTCGTCCCAGCCACTGGAGTTGCTTTATCTGGGGAATACGGGGCTGTCCCTGCCCACAGGTATGGACACTGTGGAAATGGGGATGGTTCTCAGATGGTGGTGGGCTAATTTTATCCATGGGCTAATTTTGCAGAAATGTGCCCTGTTAAGAAGGTGGCCAGAGCTTTCTAGAATAGTTCCTGAAAGCAGGTAAACCAACCTGGGGGTTATTAAGTTTGGTGTGCAGGGAGTACCCACAGCTAAACTTTGTCCTCCAGAGGGTGTTGGAAGGGCACACCAATAATTAGTGAGCATTTGGGGTCCTGCCAAGGGTCTGATGGGAGGCTGTACCCAGGCACTTCCTGCCCAGTGCCTTAGTTTGTGTGTGAAATGTGTTGGTATCTGCTGAGTTAAAAGGCTGGAGGAGCCACTGATTAAACATCATTTAAATGTGCACCGTGGTGCTTTTTAATTGCAGAAATACAGACCTGCAGTCAATAACAGTTTGAGTGTATTAAACATCAAATGATTTCACTGTAATACAATTTGACTGTGAGATTGGAGAACTGGTTTGGTGTCAAATGGGTGCTGGGCAGGGAGGTTGAAACTGTTTTAGTGCAGGGAAACCTGTGAGAAGGAAAATGGAAATTACTCAGTTCCCACTCTTTCACCTGAGTGGGAAGTGAGCAAACAGCATTAAGGTGAAAAATCTCATGGAAACTTAAATTACTTTGAGTTAGCTATCTTTTTTTTTTTCCAAAACACATCTTTTTGTTCCATTTGAAACAATGGAGTCCACAGCCCAGATTGTCTGATTTGAATTTCAAATGCATCCCAGCTGCCAATACAAATGAATAATGAATGCTGTGCCCTAAGTGGCTGGCTGGGAATGCAACAGAGCAGCCAAGGGGTATTTGACATTCAGGGGATGAGAGATCTGTGTTGCAGATACAGACAGGTAACCTGCTTTTCATGGTACTGAGAGCTCCCTGCCTGTGCCATAAAATAGAGGGTCTACATTGATACTCCTGGTGTGAAGTTGATCCTTATTTTATGTCTAACAAAGTAATTGTGTTTGAGTTTTTTCCTCTAGAGCTGTTGTAGCTCTTTTTGAATGAAGGAGCAGCCTTGACTGGCTCTGCCTTTGGTAGCAGTGTGGAAGGGCTTGTAGGGCTTGGGTAAAATGAAAGGCTGTGTGTTTTTGTGTGAGGGTTTTTATAAAAAAAACCAGTGCAGGTTAAGCACCTGTATTTCCTGTCTGGAAATATAGAGATACTCAGTTACAGGACAGCCCCTGGGAAGCCTTGGTTGGTTCAGTTTGCAGTGGTAGATTCTGAACTCTGGAAAAGATGCTGGGAGCTGCTGTGGTGGGTCCACTCAAGCTTCAGGTGCTCCACATCCACCTTGGAAATGCTGGTCTGAGGTGCTGCTTGGGAAGTGGCTCTGAGGGAAGTGGCTGCTGCCTTGTTCTTCCTCACTGAATGCATTCCAGGATGTGTGTCTGACAATTTGCTAAACGTGCAGTCCTGTAATCCACACAGTGCAGCTTTAATCTCTCTCTGATGAGGTTTCCAGTGCAGAATAAATGTGTTTGCTCACTGCTGTGGAACTCTTTGGAGTGGAGGATGTGCCATATTAATGGAAAGTAATTCCAGCAATAACAGCTACATGTCTGTGATCCATCAGAACTGACCAGGAGATTGATGCAATCTGTGGGGTTTCTCCTGCACAGAAAACCCATCCTTGGGAGAAAGAAGTTGCAACCTCATCCAAATATAATCCAGGTGATCCGAGCATTCACATCCTCTGTCCCTTTGCTGCCTGGAGCCTTTGCTGACTATCCTGACATGCTTCCATTGAGCCTGAATCCCAGAGGGATCGGTCACAGCCGGACACTCTTCTTGGTCATGAAGAAGTAGGTGGAGAGATGCTGCTTAACATGACTTGGGTACTCTGTGTTACACAGGCCCCTGCAAAGCTTGGGCCTGGGCTGCTGCCAAAGAGCAGAGTATGCTCTTGGAAATGCCTCCCAGGACCTGTTCCAAGTCCTTGAGATTCTAACTCTGCTTCCACAATGAACACAAGCTGTCCTTTTTAATAATTACCCCAAATTAAAGTAAGAAATGTGGAGTTTGTCCCCATTTGTCTGCCCTGCTAAGCCTGAACTTCACCCCTAGTCTGAGCACGCTGCTAGAGACGGGGTAGAATCAGCAATGAGATGAGCCAACACTGAGGCTGAAGTGCCAGTGATAAGCTTCCAGGATGCTAATTCCCAGTTTCCCCTTGTTGTGCCCAGTTACCCGTGCACGCTGCGCCAGTATCTGCGGGAGAACACTCCCGATGTTCGCCTCTCCACAATGATGATTCTGCAGCTCTTGGAAGGCGTGGACCATCTTGTTCGACATGGGATAGCACACAGAGACCTCAAGTCTGACAACATCCTGGTTGAATTTGATTCTGGTATGTAGATCCCTGAGGATAAACGTCAGTTCATTCACAGAAGTGATACAGTCGTGTAGGTATTTGGGGAAGTCCCACCCAGCTCCATGTGTGGGGTAAAAGGCATCAAACCCTTTGAAGAATCCCACGTTTCATTTTAGCTTAGTGTTTGCTGTCACTGCAGTAGTGGGGAAGTCATGGATCCTGTCTGTGCCTGAGGTTTGGGATCATTAACATGGACACAGTGTATTGCTGAGGTGATGCATTGCATCAGCAGAGCCAACGTTTACTGGAGCATCCAGTAATGCCACATTTGGGATGCTACAGGTGCCTTTGCTTCAGGCTCTTGGCTCTGTCATCTGTCACAAGCCAAAGAGCACAGAGAGCCTCTTAAAACCCTACCCCACAGCCAGGTTACCAGTGCTGCACCCTGGGATGATGAATCATGGGTTGGGTGGGAGGAGAACTGACGGTGGTACAGCCAAAAGCAGCTTTTTCAAGGGCTTGTTCTGTCAGCCTCACAGAGAGATTTTAATTAACTGAGCACTTTTTCAGAATGATTGAGATTTAAACAGGCAGGAAGCAACAGCAGGCAGGTCTGTGTAACTGGGAGTGGAAGAAGTAGGTTGAAGAGTATCAGGGAGAGACAGAGACTACTGGAGTGCACCCTGTCTTCCCTGAGAGAGGCCCAATGGGCAGACAACTCACAGTGTGGAGGATTCCATGTTCCCCAGGGCTCAGGACTTAGAATCAGAGTGGCCTGGGTTGGATGAGACCTTGAGCTCATCTCATTCCAACCCTCCTGCCGTTTACAGGCACAACTCCCACTAGACCAGGTTGCTCTACTGAATATCAGCAGTCTGGATGAGGGGATGGAGTGCACCCTCAGTCAGTTTGCAGAGAACACCAAGCTGGGTGTGGTGTGATGTGGTGTTTAGTGCAGCCAGGTCCTCCCAGCCTGAACCCTAACTCTGCCAGCCCCATGTTGTTCACAGCTGGCTGCCCCTGGCTGGTCATCACCGACTTTGGCTGCTGCTTGGCAGATGAAAGTGTTGGCCTGAGGCTGCCTTTCACCAGCTCCTACGTGGATCGTGGTGGCAATGGCTGCCTTATGGCACCTGAGGTAAGTTCCTCTGTAGTGGTGGTTTGTGGTGCTGGTTTTCTCCCTGTCCTGCTGTCAGGACTAAAAGTTTTGGCAGCATAGAAGGTCTGTGTCCTAAGTTGAGTTAGGCTTGGTAAGCCCCTGTGCTGAGCATTCTCCAACAGACACCTTGAGCTCTAACAGGTGAAATGTAATCAGTCGGTGTTGTGAGGCAGAACTGATCTTTCCACCCAAAATTCACTCTTCAGTCTTTATTCAGACCCTTTCTTGTGTTAACTATAAGGAATTTTATGCAGCAGGCCTTGTGTTGCAACAGTGGGGTTTGGCTGCAGTTCAAGGCTGTTGTGAAATTATTTACAGTTCCTTTTTATTTCTCTGATGATAACCCTAATAAAAGCCAAGACACCCTTACCTGCCTGCAGGACCTGGAGCACCTTGCCATGGTGTCAGTTGTTCATCTGCATGTCTCCTGTCTCCATAATTCCAGCAGGAAATAGCCCTTGGGACTCTGTGAATGCCAGTCAGAATGCCAGTTAGAGCCCATATCCAAACTCCTCCCAGCATCCCAGTGGGCTGAGCAGTGCCAGAGGCTTATTCCATGCCAGCAGGGAATATTTACACCAGAGATTTTGATGAAACTCACCTTTGGTTTCAGTCTCTCAGTTTATTACAGGAAAAACGCTGATTTGACCATTGAAAATTAAATTTTAGTGCAGAGGCCAGACTCGGGCTGTTTATTTGAGCATCCCCCTCTCTGTGGCAGGTGATCACAGCATCACCTGGTCCAGGCACAGTGATCAACTACAGTAAAGCTGATGCTTGGGCTGTTGGAGCAATTGCCTATGAAATCCTGGGCCTGGCCAATCCTTTCTATGGCCACGGGAACTCAAGTCTGGAAAGCAGAAGTTACCAGGAGGACCAGCTGCCAAGTCTGCCTGATCATGTGCCCCTTGAAGTGAAGCAAGTGATAAAGATGCTGCTTCAGAGGGACCCCAACAAGGTAAGACATTGTTGTGAGTGTCATTTGTGGATGGTTTTGCCTTGGAGGGCTGTGGGTGCAGGAGTTGGTCCAGGTCTCACTGCAGCCTCCATAAAGGTCAAATCGAGAGACAGTGGTGCTGAATTCCAGGGATTTCAGCAGGTATTTGTATTGGGACTGGACCTCAAACTGGGTGTTTCACTCAGCAGCCTGACAGTAACAGTCACAAAGAGCTTTTTGGTTTGACAGGGTGGTCTAGGGGACACCGAGGGAGTTTTGGCAGTGCAGATGCTCCATGCTGGTGACGTGACTGAGTGCAGAGGGATCAGCTAATCCTCCCTCTCCTCCTCTTGCAGAGGTTGTCTGCGAGAGTTGCTGCAAATGTGCTTCACCTGAGCCTCTGGGGTGACAGTGTTGTAGGATCCAGGACCCTGAAACCCGACCAGATGACTGCCTGGCTCCTCTGCCAGTCTGCTGCCACCCTACTCACCAACAGGCTGGTGGATAAAAGCTGGGTAGAAACCAAAATGAAGATGTGCTTTTTGGCAAACCTCGAGTTTGAAGACCTCTGGGCAGCAATATTCCTGTTGCTGGCCTGGAGAAGCTGCTCTGGGTGAAGGAATCACCTGGAACACGAGCATCTCAGATAAATGGCACTTTCTAAAGGCACATAAGAACCTGTCCTTTCTTTCTGCCCAGAATCCTGTAGTGCTTTAGGGAACAAACTGCAGGCCTGTGTTTAAGAGCCTGAGTTTCCTCTCACAAGTGTTAGCACACCCTGCTTTTCTCCCCTTGCCAGAGGAGATGCCCTTGCTTCCTTACTCTGTAGGTGGGAGGGTGTGTGGACCCTGCAGGTGTCCTGAGGTATGTGGTTGGTTTTGCTCCCATTTGGGAATTCTTCATCCACCTAGAAGTTTGTGTTGAGTGAGGCAGATTCCCTTTCAAAGGGGGAGGACCTTCAAAGGTCCTGAGTATGTGGTTGATTTTGCTCCCATTTGGGAATTCTTCATCCACCTAGAAGTTTGGGTTGAGTGAGGCAGGTTCCCTTTCAAAGGGAGTGGATGGGTGGAGGCACTGTCTGGCTGCACTTCACATGGGAACATCACAATTTAAACAGCACTCTGAGAAAGCTGAGCTGACAAAGGACGTGCAGTTTCTCTGTTCTTGGGGAAATCACTGGTGGTCTGAGGCTGATTCTCCTCTGAGCTATAAAATGACAGCCTGGAAGCTTCCAGGTGAGGTGCTGCCTGGTAACGTGGGCGTCAGCAGCATTAATACCTAGAGTTGTACGCAGAATAGTGGAAGCTCATCCTCCTCAAACCCCACTTATGTCTGTTCCTGACTGTTGTAGTTGTGTGGTGACGCTGCTGCAGGGTCCAAGGCTGAGTCAGACTGTCCTGTTAGCACAGATAATGCTCCAAACAAAATGAAGCTGAGCAATAGCACCTTCTTAAAGAGCTTAGTGTGATGCTCTGCTGTTTTACCTGCCTGGTTTTTCTTCAATGAAATAATATCCTTTGGTGGGGAGGACAGGAGACATCAATCTTTAAATAACAGCAGCCATGTTTATGAAACATCATTCGATTTTGTGTCTATAAATGTGTTTGGAGGAACTTGGGGGACAATGTTATTTATGCTTGTTGCACAATAAATTGAAGATTAAGCTCTGTGTGTGTGGGTTGTCTCAATCCAGTTTGGGCTCTGTGGTGGCAAATCTCTGCTCTGAGCCCTCTTTCTGCTGTGAACATCATTCCTGTGCCTTTCCCTTTCCCAGGTTTAGTCTCTACATGAGCAGGGAGCAGAATTAGGAGCTGAAGCATCTGATTCCAAGTGTATTGCTATTCACCCAGCCAGGGTTTAGTCTATGCTGGTTAACTCCAGACAGTGGAAACTTGCTTGCCCTGGAAATCATTTCATCTCTGTCCTCAAAAATGGCCTAAAATGCTTGTCCCCCAGCACATCCCTGTGGTCCTTAAATCCCTGTTAATGCTTCCCCTGTGCTTGCATTTTGTCCTCCCATGGTTCTGCTGAGCTCAGACTTTCCTTTTGTTTTCTTTCCTTCCTGCCTTCCGTTTTTATGATTCTTCAGCATTCCTGGTGCTTTTGTGAGGTGCAGGTTAAAAGTACAAGCTGTTTATGCCACAAATACTGCCATGCTATCTGCAAATGCCTGAGGGGAGCAAACTGGGACGTTTCCCAGCACGTCCCCTCCCACCCTGTCCCGCTAAGCCCTGTGCAGGCTCTTGGTGGAGACGCTCAAGCCAAAGCCTCCTGCTGCTGTGTTTGCTCCCAGTGTTTGCCAGGACTGTGCCATTGGGAAAGGGGGGCACTGGGCTGGATCTCTGCTCTTCCCCAGGCAGTGGGGTGTCTGACTGCACTTTGAACCCTGGAGGGAGGCTTGGTGGAGACTGCTGGCTCCCTGCCCACCCCTGGCACTCGAGTGGAGACAGAACAGGCTCCACAGCACCCCTCATCCTGTTCCCTGTGGAACAGAGGATGGGAGTCTGGAGCAGGATGAGGCAGCTGCTCTGGGCTGGCTGCTTCCAGCTGCTGCCCCAGCAAGCCGGGCCCTGCACTCGCAAGCTGGCTGGGACCTCTGCAGTGGCTCCCTCACACTGTAGCCCATGGCCCCTGGCTCCTCTGGCCACCTCTGGCTCCTCATGCCATGTGTCCATGGGGTTCCTCCAGCCCCTGGTCCCGGGAGGCAGAGCTCCTTGCCGCTGGGGCTCACAGTTCAACGTGCCCCCCAGTGCCTTGCTCGTGGCCCGGCCCGTGGGGGTCTGCTCCATGATGAGACTTCCCGTGCAGGCGTCGGCGCAGGGACTGGACGCGGCTTTCGTTGGTGTCCCGCTGGACACGGGCACGTCCAACCGGCCGGGAGCCAGGTAAGAGCCAGCTGTGGTGCCAGGGGGCTGGTGCTTCACTGGCACAGCTCTCCTCTGCTGAGAGGAGTGCCGTGAGCTCTGCCTGGTGGCTTTTCCCAGCTGCTCCATTCCCCAGGTTTGGCCCACGTCAGATCCGTGCGGAGTCGGCCATGGTGAGGAGGTACAACGGCAGCACCAGGGCAGCCCCTTTTGACTCCCTGCGGGTCGCTGACATCGGGGACGTGAACGTGAACCTTTACAACCTGCCTGACAGCTGCCGCCTCATCCGAGAGTCCTACCAGGAGATCGTGGCCTCCAGCTGTGTGCCCCTCACCTTGGGTAAGGACCACGTGTCTCCCTGACCTGCCACTACATCCCTGCTCAGCCAAACTCCTTCTCCCTCCTGTCCTTCAATCCAAATGCAGCAGAGGGGGAGTGAATCATCTGTCCCCTGCATGGGGCATTGTGCTGTATCATGGGTAAATTCATGGGCTCTCTGCTGGAATGATTGTTCTTTGATACATGTTTTGTTGGGTCAAAAATGATGAGATTGGGTCAGTCTGTAAATACAATCAGTGGCATGGTTTTGGTGTTCTGCAGAACAAGAGCAGGTTGCGTCCTTTGGGACACATCCCTTGTGTTCCTCCAGCTGAGCGAGTGCCTGGCTTTGTGTGAGGCCTGATTTGGGCACATGTTCAAGTTTGCAGCTGTCACAGCTTGGCATCACTAGAGGAAGAGAATGTGTAGAGTAACAAGGGGCAAATCACCAATTACATCATCCTCAGAAGTGGATCAAGTGTCTATAAGCCCTGCTCCACTGGCTGCCACTGCTGACAGTCCTGCATCTCTGGTGCTCCCCAGGAGGAAAGAGGAAGCAACCTGCACTCAGAAGCCTCAGGTTTTCCTTTGGGAGTGAAGCCCTCAAGTGTATAAATATGTGCAGGATAAATGCAAGGAGGGAAAAAAATACCTGGGTATATATACAAAGGCAATGAGTGCTGAGCAGCTCATGCAGTGTGTTACCCCCTCTTCCCTCTCCTGTTGCAGGTGGAGATCACACCATAACATACCCAATCCTACAGGCTCTGGCAGCAAAGTAAGTTTTCAACCTGACCATGTAGAATAAGAACCTGGGAAGCGCTTTGGGAATGCTGTCCATGCCATAGGCAGTGCACAGGGTGGGCACTAAGGTGTCTGCCCTGTCTCGAGCAGGCACGGTCCCGTGGGCCTGGTGCACGTGGATGCTCACACCGACACCGGGGACATGGCTCTGGGGGAGAGGATCTACCACGGGGCCCCGTTCCGGCGCTGTGTGGAGGAGGGTCTGCTGGACTGCAGCCGGGTGGTCCAGATCGGCCTCCGAGGCCCCTCCTACGACCCCGACCCGTATGAGTACAGTCGGGAACAGGTGAGCAGATCCACAGCCAGGCACTGCCTGCTCTCCCTGCCATGAATATCCTGTCATTGGTATTCCCTTGGCTTCAGCAGGGATGGAATAAATGATAATAAAATACGTGTATTATAATAATACATATAATCTATATACACAATATAATATGAAATATTTATTATTTCATATTTTTAATATATATTTGTAATGCTGTACAACATAGAATTGTAAATATAAATAGATTAAATATATAGAAATATAAGCAAAATAAATATACATATCTATAAGTAGAATACTTGTGTGTAATATAATTTATGATGTAATACATGTGTGTAATATAATTTATGATGTAATTATATGTATAATACTACTTAAATATTTATATTTGCATTTTACATAATTTTATATATAAATTCATGTAATTTATAGTATTTATATAGTATATACACAATGCACATATTTAAACACTATATATTTATAATAAACAACTGTAATATGGAACTATAATATGTAAATATATAGATGTATATAAATTTATAAGTATATATTAATGAAATAAATCACAAAATAAATGCATTTGCATCTTGGCCCATGTCACTGGCTTGTCCCACAGGACAAGTGTCACTCAGTAGAGAGTAATAAAATGTGGAGAGGGAGTGGAAGGCTCTCCCAGGAGCACCTCTGCAGCTCAGCCCTGGGGTGAGGGTTGATCCCAGCAGAAATCTCCAGTGATGCTGGGGATGCTCCTCCTTTCCCACCTTCCCCTGAGCAGGTGCCTGTGTGTCTGTGTTCCCACAGGGTTTCAGGGTGGTTCCAGCTGAGAAGTGCTGGATGAAGTCCCTGGAGCCGCTGATGGGGGAGGTGAGGGCACAGATGGGGGACAAGCCCGTGTACATCAGCTTTGATATTGATGCATTAGACCCCGCGTACGCCCCGGGCACCGGGACCCCAGAGATAGCTGGGCTCACACCTGCGCAGGTAAGGGCACTTCAGGGAATGCAGCTGCATTGCCCACTGGGATGGGCTTGTTTTTGCTCCCAGGCTATGCCACCAGCACAGCAAAATGAAGGCTAAGGAAGGCCTGGGAGCGTTTCCTTGTGTTGCTGAGGAAGGGAAATGTGTAACTGATGAGATTTGGTCTGTAGAGGTTGGGTTTCCATATCAGAATATGGGGAAGGCAGAGCCCTGACTGGTCTGCCACGTTTAATGTGTGTCTTGATCCCAAATCCACTTTTTTTCCTAGGCTTTGGAGATTATTCGTGGCTGCAAAGGCCTGAACATTGTGGGGTGTGACCTTGTGGAAGTCGCACCAATGTACGATGCCTCTGGTGAGTCTTAAAGACCCTTGAGAGTAAGACATGTGCCTGGCAGAGGTGGCCATGGGTGAAAGCCATTGGATATTCATGGATTTTTTTCCCTTTTTTTGTCTTTTTTTTTAGGTAACACAGCCCTGCTGGGGGCAAACCTGCTGTTTGAGATGCTGTGTGTTCTCCCAGGAGTGAAGACACTGTGAGGGCAGTTCCTGCCTGCTCCAGGATGATGCTGCTCTGTGTCCCCAGCCAGGCTTTCCATGTCCCCTTCCTCTCATCCAGCTGCAGCCAACCTGGGCTTTGCAGCATGGAATAAATGCCATTTAGCACTACTAAAGGTAATTTTAAGATGAGAAGCAGTAGGGAGCAGATGGGTTGGAACACCCCCTTTAACTGGGGTCTGGAGCTTTCAAATTGGTCTGGGAAAGGGACAGGTGACACCAATGGTGTTTGGCCTTTGGAACTGCTCACCCAACTCACAGGGCTCCTGGCAAAACTCACTGGTAAAAGGTTTCTCCCATTAGGATGTGGCAGCAAGACAATGAATAGAGGAAGGGAGGGCAGCAGAGGGCATCTGGGGATCCTTGCTGAGGGTAGGGGGATGTTTGACTAAATTTCCTGCTGGTGGAATAACCAGGTGTTTCCAATGGCAGGAGTGGTTTAATAGCTCCTGGAAGCAAACACAGAGCCATCTCATCACACATTAAAATAGTTTATTTTGGTTGCGAACCTGTAATTGTCTTAAAACAAAATTACATCAGTGCCTGATCACAAATACAAAACCAAAACAAAAAAAAAAACAACAAAGAAAAAACAAAAAAAAAAGACAAGTTTGCCAAATAAGTTAATTCCCCCCCCTCCCAGTATCAAAAGTGCAAAATAGGTACCTGGTTTTCAGTCCTACTGGTCAAGCTGCACTCGTGTCCTGGCTCCTGGTTGTTGTGGGTGAAGGGCAGAGACAGGGACAGGGAGGAGTTTGGGAACACCCTCCACTCTGGGGCCTGTGTCCCTTCACCTCAGCCCCGAGCACTGTGCCATCGCTCGGGTCTCGCTAGGAGAGTGCACTAGGACCAAACTTCCTCAATCTTTGGATTACAAACCACCACGCATGGAACAGAATCACAAGGGTTAGGAAATGATGGGGTGTGAGGGGTCACAGCTGCTGGCAGAGGGAGGGCAGGGCCTGGGATAAGCAGCTCTGATGGCTGCTCTCCAAGACAGCAAACAACTGGCACTAAAACCAAATAAACCAGAGGTTAGAGCAGCTTGGCATTCAATTCAACCCAGGAAAAAGGGTTTCCATAAAACATGAACCAGGAGCTGTGCTGCCATCCAGCCAGACCTGGCAAGGATGGATTGCTGCAAGTGCTCCTTCAACTCAGCTCTGGCTGCAAGGGGAAGTTACTTGTGTTAAGAAGAAAATAAAAACAAGGATTCTGGCTGAATTGGAAGGCCATAAAGCCTCTTCTTCCTTGGGGCAGGGCTGAATTCCCTTGCTGTAGCACAACTAGGCACTTTTTTTTATGGGTTGAGGGTTTTCTCCTGGTTTCTGACCAGTTGAAGAGATAGCAGAGACCCAGAGAGTATTCTTTTGCTTTTTCAAACATTAAGAAGTTACAGGGAGCCTTCTGGTGGGCTTAAACCTATTTCAGCCACATCCTGCATGGGAAAAACACAGGAGTACAACAGTGATTGCTCCAGCCAAGTGAAAATGAAGTCTAGAAGCATCAGGTGGGTGTTTTGTTCCCCCTCTGCTCTCCTTCAGCAGTTTGTGTGAACCTCAGAGCTTCTGGGCAGGGAGAAGACCTTCCTTCCTTCATTCACTCCTTCCCTCTACTTTCTGGGGCCTGGGGCCTGGAGCCTGCTGGGCTGAAATTAATCAACCTCACATAGGGTTGGTGGGTACCATTGTAGCCTTTATTTGAAGTACATTTTACAGGGGTCTGAGGTACCTGTGGGGGTCAGAGCACTCCAGTCTGCCCCCAGGGTGGAGGAACGTGGCAAGGCAGGGCTTTAGGAGCAATTAGGGCATGTAGGCAGTGCAATGACTTGAGCATTCCCAGCTTCCTATGGGATCAGAGCACCTGGCTCAGAGGGTGGCAGTTACTCCTGCTGACTGGCTGCTCTGCTGAGATGGCCACTGAAGTGGCAAGGGCTGTTTGGAATTAACACCATGTCCTTGCTGAGCGCTCTGTCAGGCCACCTGCTCCCATCCCTGCTGTTTGGAATTAACACCATGTCCTTGCTGAGCGCTCTGTCAGGCCACCTGCTCCCATCCCTGCAATTCAGCAGTGATGGAGGATCCATGGAAAGAGACCTGGGTGACAGCATCAGCCCTGGAGCAGTGAAAAGGAAGCAAAAGCCTCACAGGATGTCAGTCCTGGCCCCAAGAGAAGCTCTGCTGCCTCCCTTGATTGCTAGAGGAGTGTTAAGCAGCCACAAGGCTGCTGCTTGCCCTCCCTTCACCTCGTCCCAGGGCCACCCTTTCCCAGCAGTGCTGAAGTGGCTGTTGGGGCGCTGCTACAGCAAAGCATCATCCAAACCCTGTTCTAGCCTCACACAGACTTGCAACTTCCAAAAGACAAAAAAAGTACCCAAGCAAACAAACAAACACAAAGCAAGGCAGCAGCCTGAGTGGAGAAACGGAGGTTTGGGGCAAGAAGGCAATGGGCAAGAGGTGGAAATGGGCGAGAGGCTGAAACCCAACATCTCAACCCCACACCTAAACTAAAAGGAGCTTCACACACACGCGACGGTCGGATGATACAGCACTTCTGGGGCAACGTCTCAAGAATACAATCATTGAAGGATGAGGTTCCTTGGTACAAAGGAAGGTTGGTTTGTACTACAGCTGGAAGGGTGTTTGCAAGGAGCCCAGGTGGCTCCCTGGCAGCTACGTAGAGTTTTTTACACATCTACTGGCTCATAGCAGCTCACGCCTACAATCTGAGGGCGCAGGTAAAGTTATGGCTCTAGGATACATCGTCTAAAATCGACAGAAGCAGAAAAGGCATCTGAAAAATCAACATGACATTTAAATGGCTCAACACTTTGACAGTATTTACGGCCGTGCAAAACCCTTTTCCTTCCTGGTTACGGTTCAGCCGGTGAAGCTGCACGTGGAACAAGGACACGAGGAGCATGAAACACGCAGATCACCTACGAGCCCGCACCACAGGTGAGTCCCAGCTACAGGTTTGCTACGAGGGAGATGCTCCTGACCGGACTCTACATCACTTACCACGGGGAAAGCCGAGGAAGTACAACTGCCTGGTGGGAGGAGGCCTTTTGGAAGGGCAGGGCCTGGGGGGTCTGCAGGGTCTTGCCAGTGTTACACCATGCACTGCACCATGGGCTAAGCACACGGGGACAGGGAGAGAGGGAACCATGACCCAACCTGCGCCACCGGCCACGGTTGGTCCGGACTAAGAGAAGTCACAGGGTTTTTCTTCAACTGAGGTAAAACAAGAGATGGAACAGGGGTGACTCGGGAAGCAGATGTGGCAGGACAAGAAGGGTAAAACAGACTTCTTGGCTCTTCGGTAGGACGGCGTCCAAGCACACGACGGGTCGGTGGAGGGCATGTGGGTG
>JAWWLZ010000054.1:653134-663574 GCA_035041345.1 Poliocrania exsul | reverse complement strand
AGCAGGCTATGGACCCACAAAAGGAGAAACATATGCAAGCCCCTATCCCTGAGCCCTGATTTCTCCCCTTCCAGCTCCAGCAGGATGGCAGGGGATGTTCTGGGGTGTAGGGTCTTGGTTCAGGAGGACCACTATGAAGAGGAGAGAAGGGAAGCCAGGACTTGGCAGGAGAGCCTGGATGATGCAGGAGGAGAAGCACAGCCCTGCAGCAGGGACTGCTCTGCTTGTCAGGGCATCCACAAACTGCAGCTCACACTTCGTGTCCCCAACTCCCTCACCCTCTCAAGAGTCCTTCCTTCCATCCCTGCTCAAACCAGGGGTTTTACTGCTCAGATCTCCCTGTTGGAGAGCACAGGGATGACCAGACTTTTCTGTCACTCAGAATGATGACCCCATGGCTCACCATGGATGGGATGAGCTGTGCTGTCCCACTTCTCTATTCTGTTGAACAGCTTGCAAGAAAACTCTAAGGCTTGAAAAGAGAATGGTCAGTGCTCCTGCAGGCCCCTGCCCACAACCTGCCTGCATGACCCTGAGCAAGTTCCTACTCCAGCATTTTGGGAACTCCTGAAATTTGAACTTCATTCCTCTCCTCCTCAGCCCCATGGGAAGCCTTGGCTGGGCTCTAGGACAGGTTCTCTACAGACTGTGAGGTGCTCAGGGGTGGGGAAACAGACACTGGCACTGGAAGGTGGGATGTGAAACCCCTATCCTGGCACCTTCTCATATGAGAGCTGGGCTGTCCTTCACTAAAATCTGTGATTTGCCAATGACCCCAGTGCTCCTGGGATCATAGATATGGAAGTTGGGATTTTCAGAAAAAAAGAACCATCAGAAAGCTCATAAAAGCATCAGCTGGAAATTCACTGGTCCTCTCCCTTCCAGTCCTTACTGGAGATCAGAGCCCAGAGGGTGCCAAGCAAGAAACACAAATGTTGTGTCCCTTCCCAGGTCTCCTCCAGCTCCCAAAGTCTGCAGGGGTCAGGAATACACAGTCAGGGACCCCCTCAGCTCCAGCTGGGCCCTTCCCCACATTCCTGGGCTACTCTGCACAGGGAAACAAATCCCTGCCCATGTCAAACAGCTTTTCACTCCTGCCAAGGCAGACCAAGCAATAGAAGGGTCTTAATGTCTGGATTGAAGTTGTCCCCAGGAGACAAAGAACAAATTCTCTTCAGAGCTGGGCCAGCACTCCCAGCTGGCCCAACACACCTAATCCCTGCCTGTCTCCTGTCCTGGAGCCCCCAACACTCAGTGCCTGCCCTGGGGTCCCTCTGGGTTCTCACTGCACACCCAGCCCAGCCCTGGACAGCTCCATTGCACCAAGAGCTCTTTGCCCATTTGGGAAGCTTGTCCAGGCTCCTTTCCTGCATCTTCACCCCTGAGACAGCTCTGATGGGTCCATTTGGCCTCATGGTCAGACACCCAAAAACCAGCAGCTCCCAGGGCTGAGCCAACCAATGCAGAGGGCCAAGTGTCACTGTCAGAAGCCACAGCATAGCAGAGGAAGGGGAGGACAGGGCCCTCTCCTCACCCCAACACCCCCTTAATGTTCCCCGAGTCATGAGGGAAGGTTTGAGGCCAAGATGCTTCCTGGAGAACTTCCACATCCAGTGCAGGAGGACCACCAAGTGAGTGTCCCTTTCTGTGCCTGTCCTGCTGTTTGAGGCACCGCTGGCACTGCAGCTCAGAGCCCCAGGGATGCCTTGGCACACACATGGAACTGGGAGGAGGCAGCAGGTGGTTCCCCTGACATGGGAGGCCCTCTGGCTCCACAGTGAAATCCCTCCCCAGAAAGAATGAAAAGGGAAAATCAGTGATGCTTGATAGAATGTTTGGGCTTTAAAGAGATGTGTTGAGATTATTCTTTCACAACTTTGTCCAGTCATCTTTTGAACCACAGAATCCCAGACTGGTTTGGGTTGGGAGGGACCTTAAAGTCCATCCAGTGCCACCCCCTGCCATGGGCAGGGACACCTCCCACCAGCCCAGGTGGCTCCAAGCCCTGTCCAACCTGGCCTTGGACACTCCCAGGGATGGGGCAGCCACGGCTGCTCTGCCCAACCTGTGCCAGGGCCTGCCCACCCTCACAGGGAAAGATTCCTCCCCAACATCCAGCCTAAACTTACCCTCCTTTAGCTTCAAATCCCCCTTTTCCTGCCAATCCATCCAATGCTGAGCATCCATGAGCTCCAGCCATGAGTTCCACCCTTCAATCCCTGTGCTTTGTGCCACAGAATGTTCTGCTTCACCTGCCTTAGTGCTGTTACTGTCAGAAACTGTGACTGCTGCTTTCTCACCCTTCTCACATCTTTCCTGGTTTAATGGCATGAAATTTTTATCATTGTGGTTTGCCTCTGCCAGAGCAAGAATCAAAATCTATTTATCTTTTATACCTCCCAAAGACTTCTGGCAGTTCCAGAGGCAGCTCTATATATTTCTTAATTTCTGTGGATCCCTTTGGAGTGGAGGAGAACAAAAGCATCCCCAGCCTTTGAGGAGCCAATACATCAGAAATTCATTGGCTCATAACTTGTGTGAAGGCTCCTGAGAGCCAATATTTGATAGCAAGGCCCGGGGGTGGCTTTGCCAAACCAGGGGGTGGCTGTGCCAGCCCATCTGTGCCAGGCTGGTGCTGTTTGGGGCTGGTGCTTCTGCCAACCTGCCTCTCCCCAGTCAGCTCTCTCAGGAGTCCTGAGCTGGAAGTGCAAACAAAAGGCATTTGGGGGAAAGGATGATTTGATTGTCAGCTTAAACCTCAGATTAGAATAACTATTTTCTCTATTCCTCCTAGAATCCCAGGATGGTTTGGGGGGGAAGGTACCTTAAAGATCATCTCATTCCAACCACCTGCCCCAGGCAGGACCTTGAACCCCTTCCATAACTTTTGCCAACACAGCTGTTTGGTGTTCAAGACTTGACAAAGTTTAATCCTTTCCTCCTAGACTTGGTCAGAACCATCAAAGGCTACAACACAACATCTGTGCAAGAGCTCCAGACTGACCTCAGAGGGAGAAGCAGAAGATACAGTTGAGGCAACTGAAAAATTCCTGGAGTTTATTGGAACGAAAGAACTGGAAAAGGATCAACCAAACAACTCTTGTTCTTTTTTCATGAAGGCAAAACAGGGTTCCTGACAAAAAAATGAGGCACCCAAGGCCGAGCCTTGGGGTTTGTTGGCAGGGATAGCAATGGGGGCAGTGCAAGGATCAGCCAGGGATACAGAGGGACTGCTGCTCCAATCCTGCAGAGCTCAGCACCACAGGGAAATGTCCTGCAGAGCTCAGCACCACAGGGAAATGTCCTGCAGAATTTAAAAACTGAGAGAGAACCTGCTGAATTGGTTGTAAGCCAGGTAGGAATAGCCAGGAATGCAGATCCAGACAAAGGTTTGTGGGGAGAGAGGACCTCGGGCTTCCAGTCCCAAATTTCTGCAAACAATATTTGTCAGTGGAATTGGCAGAGGGAGAGCAGGAAGGTAAATTCCAGGAAATATTTGGAGTGCAGGGAGTATTCTAGGAAAGCCATGGAAGATTGGAACACACATGGGAGCAAACAGAGACCTGTGCCCTGTCCCAGAGACAGATCCTGTGCCCTGTCTTTGGAAGGGGCAAAGAATTACAAGAAGCAAAACCATCCTGAACAAGTCTAAGAAAAAAGGCCAAAGTAAGTCTGTAGATAAAAAAACCCTTTATATTCTGCATAGTGGGAGGATTCCAGCAGCTCTCAGCAATAAGGAGGAGAAATCAGAAACACAGAAGAGAACTTTTTGGTGGAAATTGCTCGTGAGACAGTGGCAGATTACACAGAACTGGGCCCAGGGTGGAACCAGCACAATGAGCAGGACCAGTCCCTGTGTCACAAAGCAGAGCCCAGGACAGGATGGGGGTGTTGACTGCAACAGGTCCAGCTCAGACCATGGAACTCCAAGGACAGGGCACTTGGCTTAAGCAGCTGGTATGAAGGACTCTTGTCCTAGGGCTGGAAGCACAACCCACACCAGTCCCTGGGGACTGCAGGGCAAAGGAGATCATGTTTAGGGTGCTGTTACTGGCACTGGATGTGAATGGCCAGGAGAGAAAAATGAAGCTGGTGCTGCATTAGTTGTTCACATGTAACTTTGAGAGAGGAAAAGCTGAATCCTGTGTGTGAAGAACTTGAAGTGTGTAAGATTTTTGAGGATGGAAAAAGCTCTACATTAACTCAGCCTCGAGTCAGACATGCAGGAAGGAAGATGATTTACATTAAACCAATAAACTCTACTAGACCAAACCAGACAGCAGTGACACTTCCAGCACTCTGCATTCATCCACCCAAGGCAGCCCCAGATTTATTGCATCATCAGAGGATACAACTGCTCACGATGCAGCAGAGTTCATGCCCTGACTCCAGCTTTCACATAAATCAGCCTGGAAAATACAACAAGATGTTTCCTCAGCTACTCAAACCCTCCAAGAGGTTTTCTCTAAGGCCACTGCTAATCCACAGCCTGGAAAAAAGAACCTGGGAAAGAACCTTGCCTTTAACCCAAATTCAAAGAACAACTTCAAGGGCAGTGGGAAAAGCACCACAATCCAGGCAGCAGCTGATGCTGATGAAGCAGCTCCTCCTTGGCTCATGCCATGCCAGAGCTGGAGGGCATTGCACCAGGGAGAGCTCGAGCAGCCATGGACAGAGCAGGATCCTGCTGTTGGGACAGGGACAACAGCAGCCAACAGTCCCTTGGTGGCAGATGGTCCAAGGCAGAGCTCAGAGGAAGCAGCACTGCCTTCTCCCCAGCACTTGATACACTTCCCTCACTGCCTCTGGTGTGTCCTGGCCCAGCGATGCCAACGAGAGGAGCCTGTGCAATGACTGGCACAGGGCTGTGGGATGGAATTCCACAATGGAATTATGCACTACAGGAAAACTGCAGTAGTGGCAAACCCTGTGCCAGCCCCGTTGACCCCAGGCATGGATTGCTGCCTTTGGAAGCCACTGCTGAAACCCACAAATCCCAACTAATTTATGAAAAGCAGTTCTGAGGTTTTCCTGGGGAGGACAGGCCATGTGGGGAGGGGATGTGCTGCTCCCAGGGCTCTGCTCCTGTGTCCCCACAGCCACAAGGACAAGGGACTCCTCGTGGCACTGCTGTATCTCACAGGTTTGTTTTGCCTTTCTCCTTCACATCCCTGTGCCACAATTCCAGGGAGAGGGTTGGTGGCAACAGCTGGAAATGACCCACTAAATACATTTTAACTTCTTTCTATCCACATAAACTTTGCTTTCTCCACTCTGCCCCACGATGCTCTGCAAGATTTAACTTATCATTGGCAGCCAACTGAGAGCTTCCAACCTGCTCAGCTCTCCCACCAAACACCAGCCCAGGGTGAGCACAGCAGGAGATGGCACTGGGAAAAGGAGGAGGGCAGGTCTGGGAGGTAGCTTGAAAGGTAGAAGGGAAAGGTAGAAGCTGCCTGCAAATGTCCTTGTTCAGTACCCACATGCACATGCACAACAGGAGTTCACAGTGTCAGGGTCAGCAAGTGCCTTTGCCCCTGGGAACACGCTGAGTTTGGCCAAGAGATTCCCATTTCCATGCAGGGCATTGGAGACCCATGGAATGAATCTGTTCAGGTCCCTCCAGTGCCTGTGCCCTGCACTGCAGAGTGTGCCACAGGCAGCCAAAGGACTGGACAGGAACTCGGTTCCTTGTGCTCCCAGGAGAGCTGAGGGGTTCAGAACATTGCAGTGTTTTCTGGACCATGTCTATTTTAGGCCAGTTCTCCATTAGTCCTACCCAGCCAAACACAGATGTCACAGCCATGTCTGGTACACACAGATGGCAATGTGCTCCTTTTAGAACCAACACCATGTGACTTTTGGTCAGAAGAAGAGACAAGGATGTGCTCTCTCTGTCCTGCAGATGGCTGCCACAGCTTTGGGGAGCTGTGGCACTGAGCTGGGGCCTGGCCTTCACAGTGGGCTGGGTCTGGCAGGTAGATGTGTCTGACAGCAGCCAGCGAGGAGATTCAGTGCATTAAGACAAAATGTCTCCAAATGAAGAAGACTTGAAGTGCCCTACCGAGCCCTGAGTGGCTCTAGAGGGGTGCTGCAAAGGAGGGCATTGCTCCTCCTTGGTGTCTGCAGGAATGCACAGGATGGCAGGGAACAGTCAGGGATTGTCTGGGAAGGACAACTGAAGGGCATCATGTGCCCCTTCCACATGGTTGCCCCACAGGAATCTGCTGGTGGGTTTTCCAGGCAGACAGCTCTCCTTGCAAAGCTCTGGCACACAGTTGGCTGTGGCAGGACAGCTTGGCACAGCACCATCCTTCCCTCACACTGAACTGCCACCACACAGCTCCAGACATGCCTTTGGGAAAGCCTGACAACTGCTCCTGGTTAACCCCCAGCAGCTACGACATGAGACAGAGGCACCAAGGGAGAGTCCTCCCTGCTGCCCACCCAGGACCTGCCACACAGAGCAGCTCCTGCTTTCCCTGTGTGCCCTCTGCAGGGACTCTGTGTGCTTTAGCCAACTCCAGTGATTTTTCTATGCTCTTTCAAAGCTGAGTCCATTCCCTGACCAGGAGAAAGTGCTTTCTGACCCAAAGGCATGCCCAGCATCCCCTCTGAGACACAGGCTAAGCCAGGCTGGATCAGGACAGACAGCTGATTTGTCCAGGTCCCACCTGCACACACCATGCCCAGAGCCCACTCCCCCTTTGCTCCACACCAAACTCTGCCACCTGAAGTGATGCAGGGCAGTGGTGGTGCTGTCAAAGGGGCTGCACTGGGGACACTGAGCTCAGAATGTGGCCCTGGACACCCAGCACACAGTGGGTGTTCACCTGCTCTGGGTGCCATGCCAGGGCTCTGGGTGCCAATACACAGCACTGCACTGGGGCCTTTGGATGAGTAGGGGCTGGAGGGACAATTCCTCCAGTTAAGGCCCCTGCTGCTGAAGCACCAAACATTGGGACAGTGCAAGAGCTCTGTGAAGAAGTGCCTCATGCTGGCAGGGAATGGTTTGATGCCACTCACAAGGGCTTTGTTGTTGGATCTGGTCTGGAAGTGGAAAACACTAAAATTATTTTATAAATGGCCTCATGTTTCATGAGCAGTCCAGGGAGATCATGATGTCTGGCCTCAGAGGTCCAGACAGTTTGGGATTTTCATCCACAGCAGACACACTTCCTCTTGGATTCAGCTCCTGGAAAATACAGCCAAGAAGCTCACAATGAATGTGCCTTGAGCAGCCCACGCTGCTGCAAAGGAGGGGAGGGCCCCAGGGGTGACATGGCAATGGCACACAAGGGCTGGTAAACACCAGTTCTGCTGCCCATGGCCAAGGCATGGGTGGGAAATGGCCACGTGTGGCCAGAGGAAGGTGGTGGTGGCAGGAGTGTCTCAAAGGATATGAGGTGGTGCTGGACAGGAGGACCAACCTGACTCCCATTTGCACACCTCTGTGCTCTGTTGGTGGCATTTACACATCCCAAAGACCTGGTCAGTAACTAAAAAATTTATTTCAGTTATTTATAAACCCACAGACTGATCACTCAGCTTCAGCCACAGCATTTTGCCTCTGGAGACCTGGGAGCAGGTGTTTGTCTTTGCTGTCCTGAGGGCCCTGGCTGGGCCTGAAGCTGCCTCAGAGCTCCCAGAGCATCACCTACTGAAGGGACAGGTCCCCAAATGGCACAGAGCACACCTGCACAGCTTGGGAACTGCAGAGCACCGGATCACACAACTCACACTCCAAACCCACCACCTCCTCCTGGAGAACTGGGCTCCCTCTGCCTTTCTGTGCTCCGTGCACCAACCCAACACCTTTCCCAGACCTTTCCAGAGGGCTCTGGCAGCCACTGGGGAGTCACCATTCCCTCACAAACCCAACCACCCTCCCACCTCTGCCACCCCCAAGCCCTCTGTGACACTTCAGCCGTGCACCCCTGAACCAAACTGGTGGTCTGTTCATCTTGGCAAACAACTTCAAACCCAACAGCCACCACCACCTGCTGTGCCACGACCGATGGGAAAGAACAAAGACGCAAACGGGAGGAAATGTGCATATAAAAAAACCTTTTTCTCCTGGCATATTGGCAATGAGCTGCAATTTTTCCTTCCACAGGGAAAGGATTGAAGTTCTTGGATGATATGATGCTTGGAGATGTCATTTCTTTTTTCATCAAAAAAAAAAAACCAAACCCCAATCAACCAAAAAAATTTCCAACCCCAAACTCACAAACTGGTGTTAACAAAACAATGTAAAAGGACAAATCTCCCAACAATGACAACGGGAAAATAAAGGTACACGTCAGCATTTGTAATCAAAAACTACTACATACTGTACTTGGGAAGTCTTCTGGGAAAAGATCATTGGCATCTAGAAAGGACATCACTAAAAGTCTTGTGCATATGATATGTATGAGACACGATGCCACCGGAGGGTGGGTGGACGGACCCTTAGGAACTGTCACTCACAAAACTGTTCCATGACAAGAGAAAAGAAGAGGTGTAAAAAGAACTGGTTGTCCCCATCCCCCCCCAGGCATTACAGATTCCTTCTCCTTTGTGGAAACAGCCTCCTCTAGTCTTAGTTTATTTGTTGTGGGTTTTTTTTTAAAAAAAAGAAAAGTCTTCAGCTTTTGAAGAAGTCCATCAGTTTCTGAGATGCACTTGGTTCCACAGCACCAAAGAGCTTCAGCTCTCCCCCCTCTGATCTGCTCACAGGGGCTTTGGGGAAGGGCTGCACGACATTCCCAGAGCCACAGCCCACGGGAGCAAAGGATGTGCTTCTGGGGCCTTTCTTTGCATTCCTCTTCCTGAAGAAGTCTCATTGCTCCAGAGGTGCCTGGCCCAGCTGCAGCAGCCCTGTGCAAGAGGAAACACGAAGTTGCTCTTTTCTCTTCCTTTGGAGACTCCCATTGGTCTTGGAGCCCTTTTCAAGAATGCAATTGCTTTATTATTATTTAAAAATATTTCATAGTTTGTTTTTGTTTTGTTTTTTCAAAATAATTGTCTTTTTTGTTCCCTTTTTCCATTGCTTAAATTCTAGAAGCTCTTGGTGACTCCTGGTGGCTGAGGACAGGGTGTTCCTTCCTGCTGCCCTGATGCTCAGAGCAGCTGCCTGTCTCTGGTCCATGCAGAACACTCAAGAACTGGAGCTTGGACATACAGGGGCAAAGGGGAGCAGGGCCTCGAGGAAGAGGAGGAGGAGGAGGACACGCAGCCATCAAACCTCCACAGACTGAATTTGGTTCATCTGTGCTCTCATCACCTGGATACTGTTCAGAATTTTCTTCTGGTGTCCTGCTAAAGTGACCCCAACTCGCAGAATGTCCCTTTGGGAGGAAAAGAAACAAATATGAAATCAGAAGATATTTTCTCACAGCAAAACAAGCTCATAGATGGTATTTCAGATGGTCTTTAAGGTCCCTTTCAACCCCAACCGTTCTGTGATTCCAGGATTCCCTCCAAAGGGTATGTAGGCAGCTGAAGTCTCCACAGATTTCTTCCATGAATGGAATCAGTGGATGCAAATCCTACGAAACCTCTCTAACTTTTCCTGGTTTATCCTCCAATCTTTACATTTTCTACCCACCTGCAGCACCCTCAGAGTCCTGGAACCTCAACAGAGAGTGGGAAACCAAATGCCCCAGGCTCTGCTCACTGCTTGTGAGTCAACTTGCCTTGAATTTTCTACTCTTGCACCATTTTGTTTGGATTCTCTTTCCTTTTGTGACACACTGACTCATGTTTCCCATCTCTGGAAACACAGGAGCAGGATGTCCTGCACCTCATTGGGGTGAATCTCCCTCACCCTGTGCAGATGATGGTTGTTCTTGATGCTTTTCTTTTGATCTGATAAGATCATGAAATGATCAACTTTTCTACTTATTCTCTGTGTTATATCATGGTAATCTACTTTTTGGAGTGCTTCTGTTTTTTATAGTTATTGGGCATCTGGGAGAAATAAAGGTCATGCCAGGAGCCTGAGTGTGACTCTAAATTAGGCCCAACTGTGGCTTCAGCTGAGTTTGCTCCCATCTCCCTCTTGGTGGATAAACCTCAGTCATGAATTCTTCAGATCTTTTTCCCATCAGGGGATGATGGCACTCCTGGGATGTGACTCACACCTGACTCTGAGGATTTCCAGGTGCCTTTTCCCCTGGAGTGTTTGGAAGAGCCTTTAAGGGGAGGTGTGGCAAACCCCCTGCCTGGTTCAGAGTGGAGGCCAATGGGCAAAGAAGGGCAAACAGGAGCTCCAAGGAAAGGTGGAAAAATTTCTTCACTCATGTCTGTAACCCAGGGTAAGACTGTGGCTCTGCACAGCCCTGGGATTCTGAGCTTTCTGCCCTGGACATCAGATACTTGATTAGACATTTGGAAGGAATTCCTGGCTGGGAGGGTGGGCAGGCCCTGGCACAGGTTGCCCAGAGAAGCTGTGGCTGC
>JAWWLZ010000054.1:592177-604229 GCA_035041345.1 Poliocrania exsul | reverse complement strand
GGACTGGAGTTGGCCCAAGGGTTGGACTTGATGATCTCAGAGGTCTTTTCCAACTCAATCCATTCTATGATTCTATGTGTGAGGCCAGGCCACTTCTGCAGCATCTGCTGCTGGAGGCAGAGCTGGTACCAAGCTTCCAGCCCTCCTGTCCTGAGAAAGATCAGCAGGGAAAGGCATCCCATGCTCAGCCTGAAGGAAAAGCTGTTGGCTGAAGGTGCAGGAGAGGCCAGAGAGAAGGGTTCTCTGTTCCCCCTGAAGGGTTCTCTGTCCCCCTGTCTCACTGCCTCTCTCTAACCAACTGTTTAATTAATCCAGTGTGAGCTGGGCAGACTCCAAACAGGCTCCTCTGCATCCTGAACTGCCTTGGCCTTCAGAGCCCAGCCCAGGCCCCTCCTGCCAACAGCTCCAAGCCAACAGCTCTCTCCTGCAATAAAAGGGCCTAAAATGGCACCTTCAGCCTCTGCTGACGGCTCTGAGGAAGGAATGGTCTTCCTCGCTCCCTTTGCCTGGCTCTGTTTCTCCTGGCAAAAGGATCCCTCCACTCCAGCGAGGCATTTCAAACGGCTGATGGAAACCAGGCAGCCCTGGCTCTGCCAGGATCCGCCAGGAGCCTCAAATCCCAGCCCTATCTCTTGCTGCCTCCCTCCTCCCTCTGTGGGGCCAGAGCCGGGGGCAGCCCAAGAACCTCAGCATCCTGGGGGCAGCCCAAGAGCCTCAGCATCCCCCGAGGGCTGCCCAAGAGCCTCAGCATCCCAGGGCACCCCAACTCCCTCAGCATCCTGGGGGCAGCCCAAGAGCCTCAGCATTCTGGGTGCTGCCCAACTCCCTCAGCATCCCGGGGGCAGCCCAACAGCCTCAGCATCCCAGAGGCACCCCAACTCCCTCAGCATCCCAGGGGCACCCCAACTCCCTCCGCATCTCAGGGCATCCCAACTCCCTCAGCATCCCGGGGGCTGCAGGGTGCTGGAGCTGCTCACCCTGGCACATCCTGCCTCTCACCCTCCTCTCCCACAGTCCTCCCTACCCCTGCTGGCACCCTCAGCACCCCACAAACCTTGGGCCACGCACCAGGGGCTGGTCCCACACCCACCCCACACCAAACAGCTGCCACTGATTTGTTCCTAAAGACAATGAGGAAAACAATGTGCTGGGCCATGTCAGAAGCGTGGCCAGCACAGAGGGAGGTGTTCTCCCTTCCCCTGCCAAGCACTGGGGATGCTGCCACAACTCTGGGGCTGCTCAGTTCAAGGTGATAGAGAAGAACAGCAGAGCCCAATGGGGGGTCACCAAGATGGTCAGTCTTGGGGCACAAGGCACAGGAAGAGAGGTGGGAGGAGCTGGATGGGGTAACTGGGGTAAGGAGGGGATCCAACTGCACCTGCTGAAGGGACACCCCAACACTTCTCAGGGCACCAGACCCTGTAACATGGGAAAAGGACTGCAAGTTCAGACTGCACATTAGGAAATTCTTTTCTGTAGGATGGAGCAGCCCTGGGAGAGGTCACAGAGGGCTCAGGTAGCTCCATCCTTGGGGGAGATTCAGCTGAAAGCCATGGCTGCCTTGAGCTCATGTGGTGGCAGCCCTGCTGCAAGCTGGAGTTCGACCTCAGACACCAGAGCCTTCTCCATCAGCACTTCTGGGTCTCCACTGCTTGTGGTGGGTGGGTGGTATTTCATGGAATCCCAGAATCCCAGAATGGCTGGGGTTGGAAAGGGCCTTGAAGACCACCCCATTCCTCCCCCTGCCATGGGCAGGGACACGTTCCACTAAACCAGGTTGCTCCAAGCCCCATCCAACCTGGCCTTGAAAACTTCCAGGGATGGGGCAGCTACAGCTTCTCTGGGCAACCTGTGCCACGGCCTGCCCACCCTCACAGGGAAGAATTTCTTCCAAATACCCAATCCAAATTTACTCTCTTCCACTTTGAAGCCATTTATGATGATGCCCTGTGCAGAACTATTATGTCCAATCAGCTCTGAATTTCCCCCTTTCTCCTTTCATCAACCACACCCTTTTTGCAAGCAGAGGTGAGTGTTGCAAAGACATTGTCACTTTTCCCACCTTCTGCTCCATTCAACCCCTTGTGCCTTGATCTTTGTTTTCAGTTCTGCATCCAAATGGTCTCACTTTGTCTCACCTGCAAATTTGTCCTTTCTCTGTTTGTTCCTGTCCCTCACATGATGGTGTTTGTGCCCTTAGGGAAAGGCTGAACTCTGGACAATCCAAAGAGGCAACACTGCCCATTGCCTTCGGATGTGCAACCACTTCTGCCATGGCCTCTCCAGCCTGGAGAGCACTGGAGGGAAGAGGACTCCTTGAGGAGGCAGGTGGTGCCACCCAAGCCCCTTGGCCATTGGAGTTGGCTGCCAGCTTGGAAAGAGTGAGGATCTCGGCCCTGCCCTTGCCCTTCCTGGGGCCACACAGGTCCTCCAGTTTCCTTTCTGGTAATTAATTAGTGGCCTGTGCTGTTCCCTCATACTCGAGATAAGCATTTAATGGCACTGCCAGGTGCTGCCACTGCCAACAGCTCTGACAGCATTTGGAGAGCAGAGGAGAGAAATACAGGAGGGAAAACAGGGTTAAATGAGATTAACTGGAGGGGAATGTGCTCAGGCACCTCTGTGATGTGGATTACAGAGTTGTCAATAAAGGGAGAAGTCCCAGTGCAAATGTTCTGGTTTAACCCTGTCATTCTCCATGGGACAGGAATGGAAGCAGACAGCACAGGCTGAAGAATCATCCTCCTGGCTTTTAGACAGCCCCCAAGCCATTGACTGGACCAGCATCCTGCACCTCACCAGCAGCTCCAGAAGATCACCTGGGTCCCACCTCCTGCCTAGCAAAGGCACTGCTGTTCCAGCCTCCCAGCTGGAGGGCCAGGACTGCAACCCTCACCCCCCTATAATAGTGTTTCCTCTCCAAGCCACCTCATCTGCCCCTCAGCTTCATCTCAGGGCTCCTTCAGCCACAACTCCCTCAGAAGTGCCCCAACGAGGACTTCCACATTGCTCCCTGCCTGTCTGCAGCTCATCACCAGCTGCTTGATGTCAGAGCTCATATCACCATTCCCTCCCCTTCCCTGTGGTCCACAGGCAGGGGGGCAGTGCTGGGCCAGCACAGAGGCTGTGACAGGACCTCAGTGTTGGGGTGTCACAGAGGTTTGGAGAGGACCAGGCCAGGCAGAGCGAGGCTTTGCTCTGGGGGCTCCCCAAAAGACCATGCTGGAAGGTTCTGCAAAGGCCAAATACACTTCAACTTCCAACCAAGCTGCAAAGACCAGGAAAACTGCATGGGCCAAGGATTCAGCCTTTGGGACACCATGGGACAACCAACAGTGGCCATCATACCAAAGCCAGGCAGTTACACACCCTGCTCTCCCGAGAGCACCCCCAGCCCATGAGCCAGGACACCTCAGGCAGGACCAGCCCATGCCAACCCTGGCAGCTCTCCCAGTGCTGTGCAGCAGGAGCAGGGCTGAGCCCTTGCCTGGAGAGACATCCTACCAGGGGCTTCCCAGCAGATCCCTCCCACAGGTTCCCCAGGGTTCACAAGGTCACCTCCCCACCAGCACTACCCCCAGGCTGAAGCACCTGGGGAGCCCAGCACACCTGTGGGCACACACACCTGTGAGCCCCCGCCCCCCACTCCCTCACTCTGGGCAGCACATCCATCAGCACTGGGGGGATTTGGCTGTCAGGGAGAAACGCCTGGAATTTCTTACCTGCCCAGTCATCTCTTGCATCATCAGTCTGGTTCAGTCTCCCCAGCCCTTCATGGGGCCTCTTAAAGAGACATGGGAAGTTTTCTGTCCCTGCCTGAGCATGATGGACTGGGATGCCATGAGCACCCTCAGGGCATGGACAGTAAGGACCATAATCCAGCATTTCTCCTGCCTGGGCTATCCAATCACAAGGGGAGAGGACTTCCCTGTCCCTGGCTGGGGTTGGGCTCTGCTCCCAGGGAACAAGCAACAGGACAAGAAGAAATGGCCTTGAATTGTGCCAGGGAAGGTTTAGATTGGATAGTAGGGAATATTTCTTCACAGAAAGGGTGGTCAGGCACAGGAACAGGATGCCCAGGGCTGTGGGGGAGTCACCATGCCTGGAAGTGTTCCAAAAACATGTGGATGTGGCACTTGGCACTTGAGTGGTGGACCATGGCAGTGCTGGGTTAATGGTTGGACTCAGTGATCTTAGAGGGCTTTCCAGCCTCAGTGAGTCCATGATTCTATGATTCCATCCAAAGGAGACACGGATCTTATGTTCATATGCTGCTGTAGACCACAGGTGACTGCAGGCCAAAGCTCAGCTCTCTTCCAGAGCTTCCCTGTGGGAAGCTGTGACCAGGTGGTGAGTTTAGAGGTCAGGAGCAGAGTGCTGGTGGCAGCAGATGCCTTCAACCTCCTGGCTCCTGCAGACACCTGAAGAGCACCTGAAGTAGCTCAAAGACTGAGCTCAGCAGCAAGCAGGGCTTTCCTGAAGCACAACATTCCCACCTTGGGGATGCTGGGTGCTGCCTGCCCAGGAGCAATCCCAGTGCCAGACATGGCATGACCAGGACATTGCCAGTGCCTGCACAGTTTCAACCCCCAAACCTTGCCTCAGTGGCTTGGCAGGCACAGAAGGATCCAGAACTTCAGGGTCTGGCACTGGCATTGCCTGGGAGCCAGGGGGTGACTCACATGGGGCCTGGAGCACTTCACCCAGCTCTGGGGGGCTCAGCACAGGAAGGACATGGACAGGGGGGAGTAAGTCCAGAGGAAGCCATGGAGATGCTCCGAGGGCTGGAGCCCCTCTGGAGACAGGGTGGGAGAGCTGGGAGTGTTCACCTGGAGAAGGGAAGGCTCTGGGAAGACCTGAAAGTTCCTTCCAGGGCCTAAAGGGGCTCCAAGAGAGCTGGAGACAGATGTTGGACATGGGCCTGGAGGGACAGGACAAGGGGAATGGCTTCCCACTGCCAAAGGGCAGGGTTAGGTGGGATACTGAGACGGAATTTCTGGCTGTGAGGGTGGGCAGGCCCTGGCACAGGTTGGGCAGAGAAGCTGTGGCTGCTCCATCCCTGGGAGTGTCCCAGGCCAGGCTGGACAGGGCTTGGAGCAACCTGGGATAGCGGGAGGTGTCCCTGCCCATGCAGGGAGTGGCACTGGATGGGCTTTAAGGTCCCTTCAACTCAAACCTTTCTGGGATTCTGTGATTTTGCTTTGATATTTTAAAGCTGCTTTTCAAGGCCAGCAACACGTCCCTTTTCCCTGTGTAAACACTGGGACTCACAGAGTGCCTGTCAAACCCTGAGCCAGCTTTCTCCAAGCGGTCTCCAGAACAATTTAGGACTTTCATATTTTGTTACTTTGTTTGGTCTTGTTCGAATGTTTCCCAAAGCTTCTGCCTGGGAGAGCTCAGCCTGGGAGGGAGGGATGTTAACCATTACAGGAACAGCTCCCAAGGTTCTGACACAGGGAAAGGAGCAAACCAAGCAAGCAAGTGGTGACATCAAAGTTGCACTGATGGAAAACCCCTAATCCTATAAACCCTTCCTGCTTTAATTGGTGTTAAAACAAAGATAATCTTATCTCAGCCCTGTAAAAGAAGGGATAGGATATTCCCCCTAAAAGCCTCTCTAAAAGCCCTCGTAAACTTGACAAACATTCCATGTTTCCAGCCTGAGGAGAATGGCTTTAATCCTAAAGGAAAGTAAAAAGGGAGCTTTTCCTGGACAAGAGCTGTTCAAGTGGATGGGGTCCCAGCCCTCCTGGTCCTGGTGCAAATCCAGAGCAAAATCCTGGCACTGTGGGGCTGCTGGGGACGGGCACAGACCCTCCCAGAACCAGACACAGACTGGGGGGAGCAGAGCAGAGAGGGGCCAGCCAATGCCTGTGTGTGCCCTGAGTGAGCAGGGCCAGGATCAGGTCCCCATGGAGTTTGTGCCTCCCCCTCCAGGGGCTCCAAGTGCTTCTGTGGCTGCTCAGGGTTTTTACCTGTGAGTCACCTCTCTCCACTCTGCTCCCCTGTCCCAGAGGTGGGAGGAACAGGATTTAGGACTGAGGGCAGAGCCTGAGATGGGGTCTCTGGAGGAATCCCTACTGGACCCAGAGGCCCCAACCATTGCAGCCAATGGCACTATTCCCAAACTGCCCTGCCTTGACTTGCCCCTGCAGGAGGAGCAGAGTCCTCCCATCCCCATCTCCAGCACTGACCCCCACACCCCTCTAGCTGCACTTCCCAGGGCACAAGCAGCTTTTCCAGGTGGAGGGGGGGATGGCCAGGAGCCCTTGGAGTGGGCATGTTTAATCATTACATTTTAATGCCGCTTAGCACCCGGTTTGGACAAGTATAAAACAGGGCAGTTGGTCCAATGCCAGCAGCCGCTTTCCAGATGACAACACTGCTCTGTGTCAGCCCTCGGTGCCCAGTGGGGCTGGCACAGGGTGATTAAAAACGGCTCGTTACGGTGGTTGGAGTCACTGGGGGTGGGGAGGGGGGAGCTGCACAGCGCCCTTCCCTCCTGACCTGCAGACAGCAGAGGGGCTGTGGGCAGGCAGCAGGGGCAGTCCCACACTGCCCACCTCTGCTTCCCAAAATGCCCTGAAGGATGGTGAAAGGCAAAACACGGGCAGAGCCAGCCTTCCTCAAAAAAAAAAATCCCCAAGGGCACTGGCTGTGGAGGGCTGTTCCAGTTTGGTGCTCCCCAGTACAAAAGGAAGGGCACCAGGACACTGCGGGTGGAGCACACTGGGGATGAGGGGGGGGTGAGGGTCAGGTGTGAGCCTGGAGAACTGAAAGTAGAGATCTCGCTGCAGCCTGCAGGGTGTAGGCAAGAGGGAGCCAGACCTCGGAAGGAGGATAAGACTCAAACTGGCACATGAGAAATTCCAGCTTGACACAAGAAGAATGTTCTTTCACCATGGGGGAGGTCAGGTATTGGAAGGAGGGATCAGAAGTACAGGGAGCTACATCCTCAGAGACAGTCAAAGCCTCTCCCTGGGAACTGAGATTCCTTCCTGTCACTCCAGCTGCCTACAACCAACAGAGCATCCACTTCTCAAGGTCCAGGAATTGTTTGTAGGAGCAATCTGGGAAAAAATTCAATTTTCCCTTTGCTAAATCAAGTCCCAGTGGAAGTGACAGTCCCTTGCCCTGAGCAGAGCCCCTCAGTGCTGTGCCCACACTCGGCTCATGGGCCACAGTGCCAGCCTGAGACTCCAGCTCTGCCTCCCAACTCCATCTGGTGCTGCCACCTCGGATCCCTCACGTCCCAACAGCCACACTTCTGGTGCTCAGACGTTTTCAAGGCTTCCCCAACAGCCTGAGCCAGAGCAGTTTCATCCAGCAATGAGCTGCACTTCAAAATGCCACCTTTGTTCTTGCAAAGGGAACTGCAGGAATAAACCCAAATCGTTGGGTCTCCAGGCACCTGATCTGCCCAAAAGCTGGGGCTTCATTGGAACAGGCCCCACATGACTGGAATCACTATGGTTGAAAAAGTCCTCTAAAGTTACCAAGTCCATTAACCCAGCACTGCCAGGACCACCACTAACCCAGTCCCCAAGTGCTATATCCACAGATTCACCCAACCCTTCGAGAGATGGGGACTCCACCACTGCCCTGGGCAGTCTGTGCCAGTGCCTGACCATCCTTTCTGTGAAAAAAGTGACCCAATACCCAAACTAAACCTCCCCTGGCAGATCTTGGGGCTGTTTCCTCTCATCGTGTCCCTTGTTCCCTGGAGCAGAGCCCAACCCTGCCCTGGCTCCCCTCTCCTGTCAGGGAGTTGTAAAGAGCGAGAAGGTTCCCCCTGAGCCTCCTTTTCTCCAGGCTGAGCCTCCCCCAGTCCCCTCAGTTCTTCTTGTCAGACCTGTATTCCAAACCCTGGCCCAAGAACTCCAAGGACTCTGAAACCTCCATGTGTCTCTGTAATCCACATATGGATTTTTGACAGAAAACAGGGAATATGATGTGGGGCTGTACAACAAAGTATGAGAAAACTACTGTAACCTCCACCTCTTCTCAAACAGTAGGTCCAACCACCCTGCACATGAGAACCGGCAGTGTGGCCATGCCAAGATCACCCTGTGCCAGGGACATGCATGTAAGGAAAGCTGAAGTGGGGATTTTACGTATTATTTTCTTGGAAATCTTTTATAAAGCCTCTCTGTGTTGCACAACTGTAACCACCTCCCCAGTTCATGGCTGAATAAATACCCAAGAGCAATTCCCAGCATCAACATTCCCTCTGCACTCAATGCCTCAATCCGGTCGTGGTGCTCCTGCGGCATTGAGGGTTGGGAGGGATCAACATCAAAGGCAGAACGCTGAGCCCTCGGTCCCCTGGCTCCCATTCCACTGATAACTTTCTCCAAAAGGATGCTCTGATGAGGGCGAAACAGCAGCCAATAATTATCTGTCTAAATCCATCAGGAGCAGGGCTGTACGGCTGGATCTGAGAGCTGAGCATGCTGGAAAACAGATGGGAAGAGGTAATTTTCAACAGCTCATAATTCCCATTCTTTGGGTGGGTTTTGCCTGCATCCACCAAAATGCACCTTCCACATCTGAATGCTTCCTTCCACCAGATTTTATGCTTCCAAACTCCCAGATTTTCAAACTCTCAGACTCCCAGATTTTCATACTCCCGCTGGATGGCATCGCAAGTAATTTGAGATGGAAAAGATGTTCCAGCAGAAGGTTGGGAGATTCTGGCTGGTGTCAGCTCTGGGAAGGCTGAACTCAGCTCCTGCCTCTGTGCATAGAAAAGGTACTCTCAGTAAATCAGGGTCTTTGCAGTTTCCCAGCTTTCCAGGCTCTCCCACCACGCTCCAGGGCTGGCTGCCAGCCCCAGGCACGCGGCATGAACACAGAACAGGTTCCCAGAGATGCAGCAAAGCCACCAAGGACAGAGAGTACAAACAAACCACTGTGAATAATAACCAAAATAGCCTCAAATAAAGTTGCTGCTGCCCTTAGGAAAAGGCAATTCATTTTTTTTCAGTAAAAATTAATTCTGGACAAGAAATGACAGTCAAGGAGTAAAAATTAATCTTAAAAAGTCATGAACTGGCAGCAGTGGCTTTAAATTAGTCAGCATGAAATACAGGAGTTGGTAAAAGCAGTGGGAAAAACAGAGCCTGTAAGATTAACAGCAATGAGATGGAGATCAGGAATACAAGAAAAATGAAGCCATAGTCAAGAGATGGGCCTGACCCCAAAACATGGCAAAATTATCCACTGTGACACAGAAAGAAAAGGGATATTTAATCACATAGTACCTGCAAAGAGAGGGGTTTTTTCATAACCAACACTTCCCTAAAATCTTCCATTGCTCCTGGAGATAGGAGGAGTATCAGCTCTGGGCTCCCAGCAGGATTAGATAACTTGTACCCCAGAGCTTTAAGACTCAGCCAAGGAAACTCTGTGATGTGCCTGCTGGTGTTTATTAAATCAGGGGTTGTGAGGCCATTCCAGACTCACTGATCACACTAAAGATCTCCAAGGGTAGGACACGCTCAGCTTTCCTGGACGAGGTAACAGCACCACTGCCAGGGGTGAAAAGTGGAACAAGTGCCATGAAATAAGTTCCCAGATATATTTCCTTGGTGTTGTTTCCCCCTGACTTGTGGGATCAGACACTGGGAGTGCTGGTGAGGCTGAGCAGCCTCCCAGCCCCATTCTGCATGACGTGTTCTTCAGCACCATGTGCCACACAGGGAAACCAGGCTGGAGGACAGGCTGGAGGGAACAGGCAGAGAGGGGCAGCCTGGCATGAAGCTGCAGGAATGGATCTGTGTGACCCTCAGGTGAAGACCCTCCACTCTGCTCTGCTGGGACCACGCTGCAGTGTTGTCTCTGGGGTCCCCAGCACAGGCAGGATGTGGAGCTGCTGGAGCAAGTTCAGAGGAGTCCCCATAGATGCTCCAGGGCTGGAGCCCCTCTGCTCTGGAGCCAGGCTGGGACAGCTGGGGGTATTCACCTGGGGAAGGGAAGGCTCTGGGGAGACCTGAGAGCCCCTTCCAGAGCCTAAAGGAGCTCCAAGAGAGCTGGAGAGGGACTTGGGACAAGGGCAAAGAGGGACAGGACAAGGGGGAATTGGCTTCCCACTGCCAGAAGGCAGAGTTGGATGGGATATTGGGAAAGAAATATTCCCTGTAAGGGTCGTGAGGCCCAGGCACAAGTTCCCCATAGAAGCTGTGGCTTCCCCATCCCTGGGAGTTTTCCAGGCCAGATTGGACAGGGCTTGGAGCAACCTGGGACAGTGGAAGGTGTCCCAGCCCATGGCAGGAGGTGGAATGAGAAGGGTTTTAATGTCCCTTTCTGAGATCCTACAAAGAGAGAGGGCTCAGCACATTGGGCCAGACCTGGGTGTGATGTGAGAACTGCACACAGACAGTGTGGTACAACCCTAACCCTGGTCCCTGAGCAGCTGTGGGCAAATACAGAGAGATTTGGGATTTCTAGTCCACAGGCTGCCCAAACACTGAGCTCACCTGGCTGAGAGGGTCTCTCCCAGGCATTCTGCAGGGACCTCCACTGCATTTCCCCAAGGAAACCAGCAGCTCCCAAAGCCCAGGGCATGGCTGTGGCTGACACCAGGATTTCCTCTGTCTGCAGAGCAGAGGGGAAGCAGCTGGATTATTTGGAAAAGGGGCTGTGGTCGGAGAAGGGTTTTCTTCAAAGCATGAGGCCTCTGGAGCAGTTCCAGGCAGGGCTGGGAGCAGGACAGATGGCAGAGCCCCTGCTAATCCAGACAGGCAAGCCAAGCCCAGCACTGTGCAGCTCTTGGGACGCTGCCAGGTGTGAGCTCCTGCTTTAAGGCCTCACTTGCTCGTACAGATTAACCCAGCCCTCAGGAAGGTCCCATGGGGAGACACTCCTGTTTGGGAAGATTTGAGCATTGATTGATGAAGGACATGGACTGGAGCAGAGAGGGATGAGCAGAGCCTGGCTGGAGCAGGGAGTGCATGTCCCAGCCCTCTCCTGCTGTAATCCTCACCATGGAGTGCAAAACCCTGAAACTCCCCAACCTGACACATCCTCAGCCTTCATCCCAGCAGGGCTCATGCTGCAGCACAGGGATGCCAACAAGGAACTGCCTTATTAGTAGGGGACCTTATTGTTCTCTACAACTACTTGTAAGAAGGTGGTATAAGGCGAGCGTTGGTCTTTTCTCCCAGGTAAGAAGTGATGGGAAAGGAGGAAATGGCCTCGAAGTTGTGCAAGGGAAGGTTTAGATTAGATATTAGGGAAAATTTCTTCATGGAAAGGGTATTGTCAGAGGCTGCCCAGGGCAGTGGTTGAGTCACCAGGGCTGGAAGTGTTCAAAAACGGTGTAGATGTGGTGCTTAGTGACATGGTGGCCCTGACTTTTCCAACCTGCTCCTTCTCCTTTTGGCTCCATTTGCAATATCACAGAGCCTGGTTTTGCACAGAAAAGCAAAGTCATGGACAAGGACCCACGGACTGACTGCAGTCAGGTTGCAAGGCCGAGCTCTGCTTGGCAGGACAGGACCAAGAGACCCTGATTTGCAATCAGCAGCTCTGCCAGGAATAACCACAAACTCCTCCAGCATCTTTAGGATGCTCTTGCTCTTCCAACCTGGTGACTTCTCCCTCTCCTCCCTCTCCAGGGTACATCACCCCACTGCTTTTGTTGCTGTGATTTCATCAGCTCCCATGGGAAGTCATCACTGAGCGTCTCTCCAGCTTGTTCCCTGCCCATCCTCCCACACAGGGATCTCAGCAACCCTCACACTCCTCACAGCGGGACGTGGAGCCTGCTCTGCTCCTCTGGGGTCCCCCACACTCTGCTGCTTCTCTCAGGAAGCTGACTGATCTAATACCAGCTATGGAAGGAGAGTACTTGTGGAAGGAGGTACCAAAAAAATAATGAGAAAAGTCACAGAATCCCAGAATGGTTTGCGTTGGAAGGGACCTTAAAGTCTGTGTCCTCCCACCCCCTGCCATAAGCAGGGACACCTTTCACTAGCCCAGGCTGCTCCAAGCCCTGTCCAGCCTGGCCTGGGACACTTCCAGGGATGGGGCAGCCACAGCTTCTCTGGGC
>JAWWLZ010000054.1:560555-571423 GCA_035041345.1 Poliocrania exsul | reverse complement strand
GCTGCACAGAGCTCCAAGCCCTCAGCACACACTTGGCCCCCTCTGAATCCAAAGCACAGCTTGGCTGGGAAGGACCCCCACTGCTTCCCACCCCTCTGGGAAGGAGGGATGGCTCTGGGTCCTCGTGTACCTGCACAGCACCACCTGAACCAGCATCCCACACACACAGTGGGGTGGTGGCAGATCTGTAATGCTGGACATCAAAATATCACAAAGCACAGGCAGGGAAAGGGACACTGCTTAACCCTCAGGGGATTCCAAGCTCCACTTTGGGTTGGAGAATCTCTGGATCCCAGAATGGTTTGGGCTGGGAGAGACCTTAAAGCTCATCTTGTTCCAATCTGCCTGCCATGGGCAGGGACACCTTCCACGAGACCCCAGAGCTCCATCCAATTTGGCCTTGAACAATCCCAGTTTCTCTGGGAAACCTGTGGCAGGGTGTCACCACCCTTTACAGCCAACAATTCCTTCCCAGTATCCCATCTAACCCTGTCCTCTGTCAGAGGGAAGCCATTCCCCTTGTCCTGTCCCTCCAGGCCCTTGTCCCAAGTCCCTCTCCAGCTCTCTTGGAGGCCCCTTAGGCACTGGAGGGGGGTCTGAGGTCTCCCTGAAGCCTTCTCTTCCCCTTGTGAGCCCCCGCAGCTCTCCCAGCCTGGCTCCAGAGCAGACGGGCTCCAGCCCTTGGAGCATCTCCATGACTTCCTCTGGACTCATTTCAACAGGTCCATGTCGTTCTTCTGGTGTTGGGGACCCCAGAGCTGGAGGCAGAAATGGAGGGAGGGGGGGGTCTCACAAAAGTGGAGTAGAAGGGCAAAGAGCAGAGAGGAGGGGCAAGAAGACAACAGTTGGCAGCCTGAGTCTGACCATGTTTCTCCTCTTCCCATCAGGTAACCAGCTCCTCTTCTCCTCAAAAATGCTCCTGACACCAAGGGATGATGCCACATGTCTCTGAGAGCCAGACAGTGTCATCAGCAGCTTCTGCAGGGCACAGCCATCCCTTGTCACCCCGACAAGGCCAGGACTTCCCACGCTCAGTGCTGTTTCACCACAACAATGAGAGAATTCAGGGATCAGAGATTCCTCCTGTGATGGAGAGGAGCTGGAGAAGGATGTAGGGTTGAACTGCTGGGACCAGCAGCCACAGCTGCTATCCCTGCACGGGCAGAGTCCGTGCAGGCACCGTCCCTCTGCGTCCGGCCAGAGCGGGAGAGCAGCAGCACAATGGCTGTGCCTGCGCCGTGGCTGTGCAGAGCCAGCGGATACGGAGGCAGAGGGAGAAATGCGCTTAATATGCTGCATGGGAGGGACAGGGACGGGGGAGAGGGGGAGGCGCAGACAAAGACCAGGGATATGGAGAGGAAAGGCGCAGGCAGGGAGCAGGAGGTGAGGCAGGGAGGACGGGAGCCCCTCGGCGCGGCCCAGGAGCAGAGAGGAGCCAAGGGGAACACGCAGGCAGCCTCTCGCAGGGCCCGGCGAAATGAAAATCTCTTAACCACACAGAATTGTTAACTGCCCCCAAATCCTTTTGTGCTGGGGCTGCGAGCTTAGAAGAGCTTAAGCTGTTAGATGCATGAACTTCCTCCATAAATATCCCTGGTGCGCAGTGCCGCGAGCAGCCAGCTGGAAAACCCCGAGGAGAGAAGGAGCAACTCCTTCCAGCTGCTGTCCATGCCTTGGGACGTCCCTCTCCACCTGGACCCCTGGGTGGGGCAGGACCATGTGTCCCCACGCGCCCTGCTATGTCCTGTTTGGGCACCCGAGCCATGTGAGAGCACTTCACCCCAAAAGCCAGCTCAGATTTGCTTTTATTTTGCTTCTGGAAAGGGTCCCAGATTCCCTCCCACCCCTGGAAGCACAAGCAAACCTGCCAGCCACATGTAGGAGTGAGCTTCCCAAGCCAGGCAGCTTCGATGCTGCCTCTGCAGGGCCCAGGGACAGGGGCAGGGTGGGATGGGAGCAGGGATGCAGGGCTGCATCCCACAGGTCCTTCCTGAGCTGAGCTGGGGCAGGCAGCCCCTTTCCCAGCCCTTTGTGGGGCTCACTGGGAGTGATGGGTGAGGATGGGGGTGTCCCGGCTGTCCTGCCAACTCCATGGCTGGCTCTCATCCCAGTCTCCACTCCTTTTCTAGGGGCTACTGGGGGAAAATGAAGGGAGTGTCCCAGTCTGGCACAATCCTGAGGTCCCATCCAACTCTGCTCCAGCCCCGCACGGGAAGGAAAGGAAGGGGAAGGGAAGATGGGAAGGGGTAGGAGAAGGCAGCCCCGGAGCCAGCTGCCCCGCAGAGGTGCCGGGCTGCGGCCACGGGGTGATTGATGAGGGCGGGTGGCACGGGCGGGCGAGCGCCAGCACCGGCTGGAGAAACAGCTGCCGAGTACCGACCTCCCAAATCCTGCTGCTGCTGCTGCTGCTGCTGCTGCTGCACACACAAAGAGGGACCGGCCTCTCCCTCCCGCTCGCTCCCTCCACCTTGGCCCCAGCTCCTGCCGCCCCTCCAGCCCTGTGGGACAGGGCTCTCCATGAGGCGTCCTGGGAATCCTGGAGCATGCGAAGGGACTGCCCCTTGGCTGGGCTGGCAGCGGGACTGGGGAGCCCTCAAGAAAGCCCAGTTGCACCAGGGCAAAACGGTGCACAGGGTTGGGTCTGCTCCAGAAAAAAGCCAGACTGAGATGGAAAAGCTGCCACGAATCATTGGGGCTTTCTAGTGTTGCTATGGATTCTTTACTTGGGAGTTGTAAAACCCCCATCTGCCCTTCGAGGCAGGGATTAGCTGGGCTCAGTTTCCAGCAGTACTTCCTTGCTGTCCCCATCCCCATCCCTGCTATGGCTGCAGGACACTTGATCTCCCCAAGCTCGGTGGGAAGAGATGTTCAGTCGCCAAGTGAGGAGCAGCTCAAATCATGGATATTAAATGACCCCCACAGCACATCAGGACCTGAATTTTGGTGTGTTTGCAGCCCAGCCACTAGCAGACATGGAGCCCTCTCCAAGGGCCTGCAGTTCCTATTGAGCATGGCCAGACTGTCCATCCCCTTTCCAGTGTGTCTGTCTTCCACTACCAGCACCTTCCCTGTGCTTGGTGCTATCTGGCCACCCCTTCACAGCCAGAAGAGAGGAGACAGAGCTCCTCCCTTGGCTCTGCAGTGCCCACCAACGTATCTGTAATGGATCTCAGAGAAGGCCCTGCTCTGCTTGGGCTGTGCCGATGCTGTCGGAACTGCAATGAGATTTGGATGTTTAGGACAGGGGGGAGAAGATCCCATGTGCCAAACACTGTGGTTTGCTCCATGCAAGGTACAGCTGCAGGTGCCCATCACACAGCTCCTGGGGACCCATTTCTCTCCCAGCAATCCCAGTGGTACCTTTCTCAACCTTCTTGGGCTCATGCATAACTGGGGAGGAGCACAGAGAGAGGGTGGTGCAAAGTCTCACTTGCTTGGACCACACTGGCTCCATGATGCTCATCTGAGCTCAGCAGGCCCTCATGGACTCTGCTGTGAACATCTACGGGAGCAGGAGAACTTCTATGGGGCAGAAGAACATCTATAGGGACAGGAGAACACCTATAAAGCAGGAGAACATCTATGGGGGCAGGGAGGCAAAACATCTATAGGGCAAGAAACTGGCCGATGTTCCCCCCGGACCATTTGCACCTCACCAGCAAAATGTTGTAGACAATTTGCTCCCTGCCACTGCACCCCCTCTGGAAGCCTGAACTCCTGCTCCCCTCATCCCAGAAGCAATTCAGCCCATGCCAAGGGAACAAACCAATGAGAAAACAGCCCCAGTATTTTGAGAGGCAACTGCAGATTGGTGACATGGCTACAAACGTGTCCCATGCAAGAGCATGGATGGCCCCAGAAACAGGTGCCACCCCTGAATCAGAGGTCACACAGAGCCTTTTCAATGGATAGATGAGCCCAGGGTAGGAACTGAAGAGCTGGGGAAAGAGTCAACACCCACACATGTTCCTGTCCCACCCTTGCCCAAGGTCAGTCCCAGGCGGCTCATGCAGATCCCAGAAGCAAATCCCGACTGTCCCCCCAGCACTGAGGCGAGAGCTCCAAGCGAGACCGAAGGCACGAGGTTACCTCTGCAGACGGTGCCGTTCTCCACCGACTCGTAGCCCGCCCGGCACATGCAGCGCCCGATGGGCACCAGCCACTCGCCGTCCCCGTTGCAGTACAGCTTGATGGGCACATCCACCTCCTCGGCATTGGCGATGCACGTGCCCCGCGCCGCCACCAGCGAGGTGCTCTCCGCTCCCGAGAGGGTTTCCTGGAAGACGGCCCCATTCTGGATCACACGGGGACACTTGCGGTAGAAGACACGGACGGCAATCAAGGACATGCAGCCCCCGTAGTCCTGGAAGGCCAGGTAGAAACCGTTCTTGGAGACAGGCCCAAAACTGCGCACCTCAGTGTTGATCTTCATCACCCGTCCACCGAGGTCCACCTGTGAGAAGCTCTCATCAGCAGCAATTGTGTCCACTTTCATCCAAGGATTCTCCATCCAGTTAGGAAAAGTCTTGGTGGCTGAGTCAAAGTCCGACTCAAAGTAGTAGAGGTTAAAAGTCTCCTTACAGGAGCCTGGGACATTTGGGATGCTGCTGCAGTCTCGGACTGAGAATTTCATCTCCACGTGGATGCGGTGTGCTCCGCGCCTCCGGATGTACTTGGTCCGGAGCCAGTTGTTCTGGCTGGATTCAAACACGTTGCACACCTGGTAGGTACGAATCGTGTTCATGTTCTCGTCATACCCACTCACCTCTTCCCACTGTGGGCAGGACACAGAAAGTCAAGGGGTTGAACTGAACAGATGCTCCCCACCCTTCCTGCCTCTTCCCAACCCCACTATGTGCCAAGCAGGCTCTTCCAGCACCAGTTACCCCACCCTGTGCCCACCCCATCCCACAGGCTGACCCAGCGCCTCACCCCAGTCTGGCAGGGTTTAACCCATACCACACCCCTGGCAGGCTCTGCACTGTGGGGACACGGTGGCCCAAGCCCTCAGCTGATTACAAGGCCACCTTGCTGCCACCAGCATTGTGCTCCATGCCCAGATTTAGGGTCAAGGCTCTCTGCTGGTGGCAGGGACAGCAGGGCCTCCTCCTCAGCAGGAATGGCTTTAGCAGGGACTCTGCCCACACGGCTGAGCCTCTGGCAAAGGCACACAATGCCTTTAGCAGATGGATTCCCACAGGTGCCACTACAGTTACAGACATGGCAGACAGGACTTGCTTCCCAGGAGCCGTAAAACCTCCTGGTGACTGCAGATGCCAGTGGCCAGTGCCTTCCTCAGTGGCAGGACAGGACCACAGCTCATTCTGCTGCATTCCCAGGAAGGGAGATGCTGGGTAGATCCCGCTGGAGCCCCCACCCCTGCCCCTTTGAGGGTCAATGACTGCAGATTCCAGTCCCAGCTGTCCTAAACTGGATCTATGAGATGTAGACATGTCTCCGAGCTGTGGCATGACAGCAACATCCTTCTCAGTCAGACAGCTCAGAGATGACAGATTTCCCCATGGGAAGCTCAGTCCAGCTCCCTCCAGCTGACTGACTCTGCCAGCTCTGAAAGAGGCTCGGTAGAGTCCACAGAATAATAGGATCACAGAATATCCTGAGTTGGGAGGGACTCACAAGTATCATTGTATTCCACTCCTGGCCCTGCACAGGACACCCCAGCAACCCCACCATGTCCCACAGAGCGTTGTCCAAACACTCCTGGAGCTCTGGCAGCCTTGGGGCTGTGCCCACTGCCCTGGGGAGCCTGTTCAGTGCCCAACCACCCTCTGGGGCAAAAACCTTTTCCTAATATCCAGTCTAAACCCTCCTGACACAGCTCCAGCCATTCCCTTGGGTCTCCACAGAGCAGGGCTACTGTGGCTCCTCCTGGCTCTCTCCAGCTCTATTTTCTCAGGCTGTTTTTTCCTAAATCCTTCAGGGCAGGGATACAGGGCATGAGCTGCAGGCTGTAGCAGGCCCCTGCTCCTCTGTGTTGACCACCAACAGGGAAGAGGCCTTTTGCTCAGACAGTATCTCAGCCCAGACCCTGTAGGAATGAGGAGCATCTCCCTGCAGTCCCTCCTGTTGTAGTTTGGAATTATTATGTAAATTCTCTCCCCACACCTCCCCACCTGGGGCACCCATGTGCTGCTGGCAGTAGGGACCAGGGCCCTGCTGGTGTGTGACAAAGCCCTGGCCAGATGGAACAGCTCCTCCGGAACTTGTTCATAAACCTGCTCAGGAGGAAGCCTAGTTGTTTCCCATGGCAATGACATCCTGATCACAACCCTGCCCTGGATGCAGGATCACAAAACCCAAGGGGCAGGACAGCAGCACAGCCCTGATCCAACACCACTGCCAGGACCGAGTCCACAGGGAAAATCCTGCAGGAGCAGAGCACCTCCAGCCCCTCGGTTGCAAACGGCCTCACAAGGGCACCCAAGACTGGAGAGGGAGGCTCAGGAGATGGGAGACAGATTGCTCCTCGCACATCAAGGCTAACAGCCCAACAGAAGGCTGTCAGGGAAGATCCTCAACAGCTTCAACTACTTCAGATTGGCAGTGGCTGCAAATCTGCTGCCATGACTGGGGGAGGAGAAAAGCATCCTTGCAAAACACAGGGGAAGCATTTGCTTTGTTTTCCAGAAATAAATTTGGTGTGGTAGTGGAAAATCGCAGGATCTCTCCAGTTTTTAGTGCACTGGTTGAGAGAGGAGTGAGAGAATCAAGGACAAGGCACAGGGAAGCAATTCCTTCCCCTGCCCTGCCTCTGACGTGGCTCTCCCTCACCTGGACCACTCCTGACACCCACCTTGTGAGCTACCAAGACCCAGGGACCTCCAGTACTGCTCCCTCCCCATCCACACCTTTCCTGCCCCAGGGAGGGTCAGGACATGAGCCCAGATTGCTAATCCTTGGCGGGACAGGGGATGGAATGAGGGTCGCCACAACTTGGGATGAACAGGAGAAGATGGTGGAGGCAAGGCCTGGGGGCTCCTACGAGTGGCACAGGAGCTTCATAGCCAGGCAAAAAACAACTGTTTGGGTCTCTAATAATCCCAAAAGAGCAGCACACAGCAGCTTCTGTCTTCCAGGCGATGCTGGGGGCACCCAACCTGGCCAGTCACCCATGGGTGGGATGCCTTGCCTTGTCCTTGCAATGGACACGAGGCTGTGAAGGCACCGCAACATCATCACCCATGACATGTCCCACACCCCCTACAAGGGTCCTGCCCAGAGACAGGGATGGGAGGTGACCCCACCAAGCAGTGGACCCCCACTGGGGCCACACTGGACTTCCCAGCTGGGCATCTCGACCCTGCTGGGGGACCTGGGAGCCCCCCACAGTCCAGACTCAGGACCCCCAGCACCCTCCCGCACACCCGCCATGGCGAGGGGGGGGCTCCCAACCTCCCTCTTCCCAGCTGGGAGAGAAAGTCACCTCTGCGCACCAGCCCTGCGCTTCCTCGGCGCTTAATTAGAAGCCTCTCCCTTTCTCCTCGCTCTCTAATTAACATGCCTGGAGCTCAAAGGGAGGCAGCAGCACAATGGCAGGGGGAGATGCTTCCAGCGGGCCCAGGCCTCATTACGGCGGGGCTGGGCAGCGGGAGCAGGGCGTGCTTTACATATGGAAACACTGCAAACAAGACAGGCTGGGCCAGGAGAGAAAAAGCCTTGACCTCTGCTCCCCCCCATTGTGTGCCCACCGTGCCCCCGCGGCAGCCGGGCGGGGGCTCGCCCAGCACCGCCTTTAGCACGGGGATGGGGCCCGGGGGTGGCAGGGCTGCTCAGGGCTGGGCTTAATCTCTCCAAAAGAGGCTTCTCTTGGCTGTTTCTATTCTGCCAAATTGGCTAAGCTCGGGGGCTTGCTGTCAGCTTGGTGAGGTCCCTGGAAACATCTTCATCCAGCCCCTGTGGATGGTGGATGGAGGGCAGGATGGAGTCTGAGCCATCACCACCACCACAGGCATGGGAAGCATCTCCAGCTTTGTCCAGGCTGGATTGGGCCACCCAAGTGCAAGGGAGCCAGACTGGGGTGTTGGGCACTGGGGCTGCTGCTGGTCAGCACAGCCAGAGCTGGGCAGGACGCCCTGGAGCCCCTCAATGCCCCATATGGGACGTGAAGGTGGCTCCACTCTGGTTTTCCATCAGGAGCAGAAGAGTGTAGAGATTACAGAAACACAGAATATTCTTAGTTGGAAGGGACCCACAAGGATTGTTGAGTCCACCTCCTGCCCCTGCACAGACACCCCAACAATCCCATCCTGTCCCTCAGAGTGTTGTCCAAATGCTCCCTGAGCTCTGGCAGCCTTGGGGCCGTGCCCACTGCCCTGGGGAGCCTGTTCAGTGCCCACCACCCTCTGGAGGAAGGTCCACCTGATGCACTGCCTTGTCCAAGCTCTTCTTTAAAGGAGCTTGTGCAGAGTGGTCTTGGGATGTGGCTCAGGGGACTCCTGGCACCAGTAAAGCAGAGACACAGTTGCTGCTGGTCCAGGGATACCAAGGATGCTGGACAGTCATTTCAGGACCTGAGGCCAAAGCTCTCATCCTGCTACATGTGACAGGTAGTGGAGTCACAAGTGAGACACCAAGGACAAATGAGGGTGGCCTTGGCATTTAGTTCCTCCCCCTCTCTGATTTTTAGGTGGCTGCAGGCTGGCTTTTCCTCCAACACCACACTGCTCTGATTCTGCGGGGTGAGAATTACACCCCTCCAGCACAGGGGGAATGTTTTTGGAACATGATCTCCTAGAAAACTACTGGAAACCTCAACTGTCACCCTTCTTTAGTGCTCTTTCCACCAGATACTTCATGTGGCCAAGGCACTCTGTTTCAGTGCCTGACTCGTGTGGAGCCAGCCCTGCAGGGCAGCTCGGTCAGCGCTGCCGACTCACCCCCGACGGAGGATGCACCGTCCAGCCCAGCTCCGCTGTCGCCGTTGTGGAGTCCATCAGTGTCTCTGCAGGAGGAAGGTGAAACAAGGAGTCACTGGATGTTGATGAAAGGACTGAAGAGGGAGACAGGGAACAAGGCAGAGAGAAGCCAGCCCACACTGAGCCCACCAGCCACACCTCTGCCAGGGAGGACCCCGGTACTGGTCCCTCTATCCATCTGCTCCCCCATCCATTGCCATTACCCCATGTAGGATCATGGAATCACAGAACTGCTAAGGCTGAAAAAGATCTCCAAGATCATCAAGTCCAGCTGTCAGCCCAGTACCAAAACCGTGTTCACCACTAACCCATGACCCCAAGTGCCACATTCATACATTTTTTGAACACTTCCAGGGATGGTGACCCCATCACCATCCTGGGCAGTCTGTTCCAGTGCCTGATCACGCTTTGTATAAAGGAATTTTTCCTAACATCCAATCGAAACCTCCTTTGGCACAACTTGAGGCTGTTTCCTCTCTTCCTGTCCCTTATTCCCTGGGAGCAGAGCCCGACTTTCTCCGGCTCCCCCCTCCTGTCAGGGAGTTGTGGAGAGTGAGAAGATCCCTCCTGAGTCTCCTCTTCTCCAGGCTGAGCCCCTCCAGCTGCCTCAGTTGCTCCTGGTGCTCCAGACCCTTCCTCAGCTCCGTTCTCTTCTCTCCAGCCCCTCAATGTCTTTCTTCCATGAGGAGCCCACAGCTGACCCCAGGATTCAAGGTGCCTCACCAGTGCCCAGAACAGGCAATGTCTCCTGCCATGCATGGGGAGCATTTCCATCCCCCAGCCCAGCTGGACTTTTCTCCTCTGAATCCCGAATCCAGGGACCCCCATCCCAGAGCAGTTCTGCCCCTGCAGTGCAGGAGCAGCCTGAGCAAGAATCCTCTCTCACCTTCCAGTTCCCTTTGGAAAACACAGTACTTTTTCCTCAGTGCTTTGCACAGTCGGCAGAATCCTCAGAGATGCAGCAGCACATGGGAAGGAACAGCACTTTTAGGACTTAAAAGTACTAAAAAATTAAACCAATGTTAGAGCTGGTTTTCCAGACGATTTGGGTTGGAACAGGTCAGGTGATGCTACCACCAACTGCACAGGCAAGTCTTCCTAAGCCACACAACAGCAAAGCCTCCTCACCCTTTCTACAGCTCCTCACACTTCCAGCACTGGAATTTGTTTAATCCCAGAACCTGCAGGTTGGTTTAACTGCAGTGATGGCAAGAGAAGGGGTGTTGAGGTTATGGTACCCAATACTTGGGCAAACATACGAGTAGGTGAAGGTGCCAGTCAGACCCACCAGAAATACATTGGGCAGACACTCAGGATCATGGAACCAAGGTTGGAAAAGCCCTCTAAGATCCCTGAGTCCAATCATTAACCCACCATTAACCCATGTCTCTAATTACCACACATACACGTTTCTCTAACACTTTCCAGGACTGTTCAAAAGTGATTTTGAACATGTTTTGGACACTTCCAGGAGGGGTTTTCACAGCCTGGGTAACTCTCCCTCCTCCAGGTCTGCAGGCACATGCTCATTGCAACATGCAGTTTTTCCACACCATTCCCAATGCTGAGATTTTAAGAAAATAGAATAATTTTCCAGACTGGAAATGCAGTTGGAAAATTCTGCCCAAAGGCCTCAGCACACAGAGGCTGGACATGAGGGGAGTGTGGTGGAACAGACTGTACAGGCCCAGTGATCCTGTGCTGAGATCAAAGTGATGCCCACAGAAGAAATTCTGTCCCTCTCTAGGCAGAATGTGAATCTGACCCTGATTTCAGCACGTGCCTTGTTGGAGGGCATCCATCCCACAGGCACATGGAGGCACAGAATGGGTGGGGTTGGGAAGGACTTTAAAGTCCATCCAGTCCCACCCCTGCCATGGGCAGGGACACCTCCCACCAGCCCAGGTTGCTCCAAGCCCTGTCCAGCCTGGC
>JAWWLZ010000054.1:529815-544503 GCA_035041345.1 Poliocrania exsul | reverse complement strand
CTTGGACACTTCACCCAGGCTGCCAGGCCATCCCACCACCAGCCCAGCATGTCCCTAGGATGGAGGAGCATTGGCTGGAGGGAAGAGCCCTGGGGGTCAAAACCAGTTTATGAGAAATCAGTCACCTTTTGATCTACAGATTGGAGCAATGGCGAATCAACTCCATCCCTGGGTGAGCTGCTGCACAGTTAATTAGACAGGTTATTAAAAACATGCTCCTCTACTGGGCTGAATTAGTCCAACTTCCAAGCCACAGAATCCTGCACTGTCTAATTAAACAGACCTTCCCGATTAACAACCCTTCCTCCAGGCTGGTACCAGCAGACAAGGCAGCAGACACTCCTCAGTCTGCTGGAAAAGCCAACAATGGGCAGGTTTCCACACCTTGAGTCATGACCATTAAACCAGTTTATTTTTATTTTGATTCTCCTTTGGCTTTGGACACCAGAAACAGATCCAGAGGCACAAAAAAGGCATGGCCTCTGCATCACAAGGACAGGACACGCTGGTATGTCCTGGCTCACCAAGCAAGGACCTGATCAGCTCTTTCACTTCAGGAATATCTGATTTCCAAAGTGTTTTCAGAGCCAGAGACTTCCTGGTTGTCCTGGTTATGTCCCAGGCCCCAGGACCATGCTCTCTGCTCCCAGATACAGCGTGGCCATACTCAGACCCACTTCTGTTCCCCTGATGTACCAAATAGTCTCAGGCGGAACTGGTCCATTCCCTTTAGCCTTTACTGCTCTCCCAACACCAGTACTTGCTACAGATGGAGAACTCCTTAGCAATGCTGCCCAGAAACTGCTGATCACCCACTTGGAGTATTTTCCTCTGCTCAGACAATTTTAAGCCCCTCAAGTACACACCTGTAAATCCATTTCTTTCTGGAGCACTGTGTGAACCCTCCTACACACACACACTCCTAATGCTGCAGAATTGCACATAAAAGGTGTGAAAGTCCTGCTTACCTCTGCAGCAACTCTTGGGGTGACTCATCCATCCCCCAGCTTGAAAGCATCAAATGGTGCCCACGTGCTTTCCTCCATGCTGACACCCCGTGCATCCCACGTGTCCATGGACTCACCAGCCTTACAGCCAGCCTGGGATGCAGGTGTGTCCTCAGGGCAGCTTTGTGTGCCATGATCATGTAGAGCAAGCCCTGCTGCCTCCCTTTTCCCCCAAACCCTACACCTAAAACCAAGGTAACAGCTGGAGCTGTGTCAGGGCAGGGTCAGGCAGGTTGGATCTCAGGAAAAGGTCCCTCCCCCAGAGGGTGGTGGGCACTGAACAGGCTCCCCAGGGCAGTGGGCACGGCCCCAAGGCTGCCAGAGCTCAGGGAGCATTTGGACAACGCTCTGAAGGACAGGGTGGGATTGTTGGGGAGTCTGTGCAGGGCCAGGAGGTGGACTCAGTAATCCTTTTGTGGGTCTCTTCCAACTCAGGATATTCTGTGATTCCATGATTCTATTAACCTCACATCTCCACCAGCAGAGAAGAGAAAGGATAAACCCACTTGAAGAGTTTATTTCTTCCCTTGGTTCACACCCCCGTGGGATTCTGTAGCTGACTGTTCCATCCTCAGCTGTTTCACCTCACAAGAGCTGCCCCAGAGCCTGGTGGAGACTGCACATGCCCCAGTGTGCTCAGCCCACCCCACCAGCCCGACCCCACAGGCCCAGAGCCTTTGCCTCATCCAGGGGCTTTTATTAGGAACACACAGTCCCCAAAGGCTGCAAGTGGAACCCATTACCCAGCATTTAGTACGTATCATTTGTATCTCACAGCCAGCAATGCTCCTGATTTCACAGGGAATTCAAAACTCTCCTGTGGCTGCTGGGGAGGGACCAGGTGGGAGTAGGGACAGAGGGAGCATTCCCAGTGCCAGGATGGACCTGCTCCCACACCTGGACATCTTCACAGGCACAGCCTCTCCCACCGCATCCTCCACATGTGAGATGCTGTTGGAATGTGGGAGGAGGCAGCTCTGCTACCTGCAAATAATCACCCTCATCTGACTCAGGAGAAGCTTGGACAGGGTTGTGAATCACTGCTCCAAGGAAAAAGAATCAAAGAATCCCAGAATGATTTGGGTTGGAAGGGATCTTGTTGAATCCCCTGCGATGGGCAGGGATGGATCCACCAGCCCAAGTTGCTCCAAGCCCTGTCCAGCCTGGCCTTGGACACTCCCAGGGAATGGGGCAGCCACAGCTTCTCTGGGCACCCTGTGCCAGGGCCTGCCAACCCTCACAGCAAAGAATTTCTTCCCAATATCCCATCCATTCCTGCCCTCCTGGCAATGGGAAGCCATTCCTGTCACTCCATGCCCTTGTGAAAAGAACCTCTGACACTCTCTAGCATTTAGTGTAGCAACACTCTGGTGAGGAATTCCAGATGTGTGCAGACATTTCTAGCTTGCACACACAGAAACGTTGTGAGCCATGCCTCAGAGACACATCAGTTTCTGGATTAGCTCTTTTCCCATGCTCTCCCAGGTGCTCCTTTCCCCAGAGCTTCAGGACAGGATCTCTGGGGCAATGGGGGGCCACGGCCAAATGGGATCAGCACCACCAGGCAATGCTATTTGTGTACCATCAATGCTTGGGGCAGAACAAGAAGAGAACCAGAAATAAAGACATGGTTTAAACTCCTGAAGATGGCCATTTCCAGAAAGCTGCAAAGCTTCTTTTCTTTCTGCATTTAAAGAAAAAGCTGGAAGTAATGAAGGGAAAATACAGCCCTCACCCACGCTCAGCTACGTACAAGGGATCTCATCCCATAAAACAAGAAGTGACTCATCCCATAATATGAGAACAGCAAGTCACTCCAGGATGGACATCTAGACCCAAGAGAGACCTTTTAAAATACAAATTCTGACTTGGGATGTTCAAGTTGGATACTAACAGATGATTTAGGAACTCAGGAGTACTGCCCAGGGATGTGGGGGATCTCCAGCACTGAAGGTTCCCAGCAAGTGGCTCACCAAAGCCACAGTCACCCTGATCATCACTGCTACAGCCAGGGCAGGGGGACCCCGGGGACAGGAACACCAGAGCTAGACCTTTGCAGATGGAGCTGCCTTGTTTTACTGATGGAGCTGATAAAGCTTTTTCTTCTAGAAGGTGAGACACAGCATGATCCCAAATCATTCCTATATAGAGATCCCAGCCACTACCTCATCCAAACTCTTGTCTGCCACTCCAGTGTTCACTTTTTCTGGCAAGTGGAGCTACAACATGCAGCTGGAAATTCTGCCCACAGGAAGGCTGGCTAGAAACACAGGCTGGGAAACATCATCCAGACCCATCTCCACATTTACCACCTGAGGATGTGGGAGCCCCCTGAATCCATGGAGAACACACCCTCTGCTCTAGGATGTTCATCTGTTGAGTATTAAAATTTCTTTTGGGGGGGGGGGGAAATAGCATTGCTTCCTCTTTATTGTGTTTTGGAGCAAAAATCCAGCAGATGCACCCGGCCAACAAAGCAGGAGGAAGGCAGGGTCTCCCTGGACTAACACCAGGCTCATCAATGTGAGTGAATCTGTGCCTTGGCGTCCATCTCAAAAATCCAGAGGCTCATCCACCCCTTAGTGGTGCCAAAAGGACTCTCCTTCCTTAACCAGCAGCAATGCATCACGGCAGCTGAGCTTGCACAGCCCCAAACCAACAGAGACACCTGCTAACATCTGGCAGGTGCCACCTTGACAAGTGAAGGCTGGTTTTTCCAGGGCACTGGGTCCTCCTCCAGCAACAAAGCAGGACACATCTCCTGCTCACAAAGGCTGTGGCCATGGCACATCCTCTGAGCCATCAGTGCTCTTTGCTCAGCTCTGAAACATCCCATTCAGCTCACCTGACACTTCCCCTTACCTGAGGCTGAGGAAGTCCTGGACTCCTCACTCCATTTCAGCAGAAAATCTGGCCAGGGCTCCTGAGGAGGAGGAGGAGGAGGAGGAGGACAGTGAGGTCCAGGAGAGGTGAGTGCAGGGTGACCTGCATGCCTGGACCAAGCTGCCACAGCAGTCTTGACTGCCACCTCCTCACACCATGTCTCCCTCCAGCTCCCTGCAAAGGAGGGAATCTACTCAAGTCATCACTGCCAGGGCAATCCATCAGAGCTGGGACTGGTCTACACTGCAGGTCAGGAGCACAAGTCTAATGAGGAGCAGCTGAGGGAGCTGGGCTGAAGAAAAGGAGGCTCAGGGTGGACCTTCTTGTTCTCCACAACTCCCTGACAGGAGGGGGGAGCCAGGGGGGGCCGGGCTCTGCTCTCAGGGAACAAGGGACAGGACAAGGGGAAATGGCCTCAAGTTGTGCCAGGGCAGGTTGGATATTAAGGAAAACTTCTTCACTGAAAGGGTGGTCAGGTATTGACAGGCCTTCCAGAGCAGGGGTGTTCAAAAGACCCATGGATGTGGCACCTGGGGACATGGTTTGGTGGTGAACATGGCCATGCTGGGTTGTTGGTTGAGCTCGATGATCCCACAGGTCTTTTCCAACCTTAATGATTCTGCGATTCTATAAACTCATCACCAGGAAGTTCAGCATAAGAGGATGTTAAAGAAGACATCTCAGTTCACATCAGTTCAGCTGAGCCCTCACTGAACCAATATAAATTATAACCTCCTCAGGACTTGCGTGGCAGGACATGTGCAATGACACACATGATGGAAAGGCCACATGTGACAACACAGAGCCAACGACCCAGCAAGGTTTCTGCCTCTCTCCCTGCCTGCAGACACTGGTGCTGGTCCCTGTCAATAACTGTCCCTGCCCTGCTGTATCACACCCTGCCCTCAGTCAGGGCAGCCTCGTTACATAATTTTAATGCACAAAATGCATTAAAGACCTCGAGGTCTCCAATTTTGGACCTCATAATGACACTGAATGGGGGCTGAATCACTGGACTGGAAGCATGGAATTGCCCCAGCACTGATGACCTCAGCCTGTGTGGGCCAAAGGGAGGACAGGCCAAACCTGAAAGGGCTTTGCCTGTTGCTCCAAATGTATCAATTTCCCGTTTCTCATAAAATTCTCAACCAGAGTCAACCTGGAAACAGGACCCAAAAACACAAATGAAAACCAGAGGCGTTTGGGACTAAATGATCTTTAAGATCTTTTCCAACCCAAACTGTTCTATGATTCTGTAACTCAAGGAGAAGTTTAAACAACTCTTTTTTTATATATAAAGGCAATCTAGGAAGACCAGAATTTCAACCAAAACCAGCCTCGGAGGAACAAAGTGCTCACGACAACCACACATGCAAAGGCAATGGAAGGAGAATAAGCACAACCCATATTTTATTGTGACTGGCAGGAAGTGAATAAGAGAAACCTATGGAAAATCCCTGTCTGAAGAGAAGAAAACGTTACAGTGATGATGTTCTTTCAGCATGTAGGCAAAATGCTAAGCAAAAATGCTAAAATTCATAGAAACACATTAAAAAGCACTGACCCAGCCCAGGGCTGGTGGTGCTGTCACGGGTCCCAGCCCAGCTCTGCTCCTGCTCTCCTCCCAGGGTGATTAACAGGGTTTTTACTCTCCATGCAATCAGACCTTCCCTCTCTGTGGTTCCTGGTGTGTGAAGGATGGCTGTGGTCAGCCAGTTTGTGTCTTTATTAGGAAAGCGGGATGTTATTCCACAGCCCTCCAGAGGACAGGGCTGCTTCCTCCCCTGAGGAACCAGGATTCCTTAGCTCATACATAACTACCAACCCGGGGAACGTCTGGCTGTAATTCCTTCAAAATCACACACGCTTGCAAGCGCTTAGCAAATACCTGAGACTTTGGAGCGGATGTGACGAGCCCATGTGCTGCTGGCCAAACAACTCAGCTCTTTCTCCACAGACAATGGCCTTGTGGAGGTGGGAGAACCCGCAGCCATCGTTCATCTTCATTTCTGGCTGTTTCAGTGATGACACTTTCATAAACAAGCCCAAGGAACCATGACCACATCAAATTCCTGTGCGACACCTCCACAACAGATCTGAAAAATCAAATTCTGGGACAAGCCATTAAGAGCAAATTGGGAGAAAACCACAAGAAAGCTCCATGGCCTGGTTTCTGTGCTGGTCAAGGTTTGCAGGAGTAACTGGGCAGTGCAGCAAACCTACATAGCTCTTTCCAGCACTGGGTTTCCATAGAGTCTCCTCATTCCTTTTGTCACCTCTCCTGTCTGAGTGACCACCACAAAAGATGGAGCCTGAAGTCATGGACCTAATGAACTCAATGGACATTTTGTGGACATGTGTGGACATTTTATGGTCATTTGATAGGGATGGTCCATTGACTAAGGGACTGCAGAATCACTAAGGTTGGAAACCCCTGCCAAGATGATGGAGTCCAACCACTAGCCCAGGACTGCCATGTTCACCACCAAACCATGTCCCCACAAGTGCCACATCCACACTCCTGTGTATTGGATCTGTGTGGGGATGAGCTGCCAGCTGGGGTTAAACCACAACGGGGAGAGGGAGAGCTGAGAAAATCAAACACATTTCACAGGGACAGACCCAACAGACTCCAAGAATTAACAAGCAAGAGCCTATGAGGGGATGCCTGGGAGAAGAAGAAAGCTGCTAAGTCCTTGAAGACACTAATGCAGAGCATCTCAGAGCAGAAGGATCATGTCTAGTGGATGCACCAGGATTACAACGTGAGGGAATGGCAAGCACTCAAGGTCTCGCTTGGTTTGAAATCACTTCTGGGAAAATAATGAAAAAGCTGATGTAATTCCAATCATAAAGAATTAAAGAACAGGAGTATAATTAGCACCAGTCAACATACTTCTACAGGAAACAGGTCTTGTCAAACAAATCTGATTTCATTCTTCACTGAGATTACAAGCTGGATTGGTGAGAGTAGTCGTGTACAAGGCAGGGGAGTGCCTGAGCGCTGAAATCAGGAGCCATGAGGGCAGCATGGGGAGCAGAGCTGCCGTGCCAGCCACAGCCCAGCCACTGCCTGGACCCCACATCACCAAAAAACACACTAAAGAGATTAAGAACTCATTAGCTGGCAGGTTCCAAGTAATAGTTCCCAGAGCTTGACCTCGGTGGGCTCCGCAGGAACCAGCCCCAGGTTAATTTTTGCCTCACAGTCAGCAGTGATGGAGAGGGAGGAAGGAAAGCACTGCTGAGGTGTGTAATGCCCTTGCAGGCTTGCAGAGCATCCTCAGGTGAAGGATATGGGATTCACCTCCCTTGGCATTCGCCATACAAAAAAATAATGCTCCCACTTTAATGCAGTTGTTAATTTTCTCCAGATAGTAATAACAGAGAAGAAAGGGCCTCCAAGGACAGGCTGATGATTGAGACCAGCCAGGCAGGTGGGCTGAATTGCCCTCGGCAGGATATTCAGGCAGGAGGGGCTGTTTCCAGCTTACATTAGAAATCCCATTTTTGTGATGATGATTAAATTGATCAAGTCATCTTCAAAGAAAATTTAGGGGTTGTACAAACGTTAAAATAAATTAAACTCAGTTGGGTTTAAACTCAGCACTGGTCTCCTCCTGCAACCACCCCTCAAGCTGGTGTGGCTCAGCAGATCTATGCACCAGAAAAAGCTCCAGATGGCCCCAGTGACATGGTGGCACTGATTAGGGACAGCCCTCCATGCCCAGCTCTGGCACCACAGCACAGATGCTGTTCTCATCCAACAAACATTCACTGTGTGTGAAACAACAGGATGGCTTCAGTTCCCTTTCAAGCAGGACTGCCACCACAGCTGAGACCTCCTGGCAGCCTCGAGGATTAGGGCTCTTCCTTCTTCTCCACTGCTGGCAAAGCAGGAGCATAACTACAGTTTTAAGGTTTCCACGAGATGACTGACCCATCCAGGAGCATCTACAGTGTCCCAGAGATGAGCAGCCCCAAGACACGATCAAGGTGTGCACACCTGCCTCAAGGATGCAGCAACCAGGATAAGGAACACACTCAGCTTCACCCCTGGGCACCCATCCATTCCCTGCCCCTTTGGCTCCTGAAACGGTGAACAAAACTCAAAGCACCTCAAGAAAGTCCCATCAGTAGTTTTAAATTAGAAGCTCTTCAATGGCAGGCATCACACATGGAGGGAAAGGTGAAGAAGGTGAAGGTCAGAGCACAACCATGGCTAGAAAGAGACCACCTGGTCCCCAGACCAAGCTTTAGGATTTTCAGAAGGTTTGAGAATCTGTAACTCAGGAGCATTACTGAGCTACAGCAGAGACAAGACAGGTCTGAAGTATGCTGGGAGACAGGAAGGGAAGAGTCCCAGGCCCTTGCCCGCCCCAAGGTTAGGGAAAACTCTCAGGCAAACAGCAAATCCTTCTGGAAAAAGCCCACAGCAGTGGGGAGGGAGCAGCTGCTGTTGTCAGTGCCTCCTGGGCTTGTCATGGCTGCCTCTCACCCTCTGCCTCCCCAGCCAGATCCTCTGACATCCAACACCGCCTCTGCCAAGCCAGCCTAGTTGGGTTCCCCCACTAATGCAAGCAGAAAGCCCATCCTTTGGGGGCTCCTTTATATCACAGCCTCCCCCCAAAAAGGCTTAGTCAAAGCAAATGCCAGACCCATTAAGTGCAAAGGACCTCACAGCCAACACAGGAATGCTGGGGCTTGATGGACTGTTTATAGAGTCTTTTATAGGAAGGATGGGTAACCTAATCCCAACTACAACATTTTTTATGCTGCTCTGTGAGGGTTCAGCTGTGATTAAACTGTTGGCACGGTCCCATGGCACATAAAACCATGGAGACCAGCAAGTCTCATCCCCACCAGAGCCCTGCAAATGCAGGCGGCAAAAGTATTCCAAGTATTAAGGGCTGGCGAGCCCTGCTGTGGGACATCCCCCTCGCACCTCCACCAGCCTCAGGAGCCTGCAAGACCAAAATAAAACATCTCCAGTGAATATTTACTCCTGCTGCAGCCCAGAGCAGGGCACAGGATAACCACCCCTCCAGGGCTTGGTCTGGGTGCCAGAGATGCAACAGAACTGTGCTCTCAGCAGTGGGCTTCAACGTCCTTCTCTCCTAGAAGCATTGGCAGGACCAGCACAGAGCCCTCCACCACACTCCTAAAAGACTGGATAAATCCCATAGCAATATTTTCAGTTCTGTTAAAACACTTGATTTTGGGCCAGCTTCACTCAACTGAGATGATCCAAGTTGTAGATCACCCACTGTCTCTTCCAGGCTGATGTTCCATGGCTGTAGCTGAGACCACGGAGTCCAGCATGAGCAAAGTCTTCCCAGGGAGAGGACATCCAAATGCTCCAGCAGATGTTGACCCAGGAAAACTGTGCCCATGGGGGCCAAACCACACCCAGAGCACTCAAATTTGACTGCCTGAGAAGGAAATAAAGACTTGGAGCAGGGGAGACTGCGATGGGAGGTACTCCCAGCCCAGGCTTGGCACAGGGTCACACCAACCCCATGCTGCAGGACAGGCTGCTGCAGCAAAGCCAAGCCCCTCTCCAGCTTAGATGGAAAGGGGAAAAGAGTGAGGGGCTGGGGCAGGGACTCCTTGGTGCAACACACTGATGGGGACTGCTCATGGGATGTGCCTCCTCAGAGCAGCATTGCTCGACATTGGACTGACAGGGTGTCTCCCAGCACCACTGGTGGGTGGGATTTCTTCAGGCAATGTGAACATGATGTTTGTTTCATTTTATTGTTATAGAATTGGAACAGAAACGAGGTTTGCCTTTTTTTAATTTATATTTTTTGGCTCTGTTGACTCATCCATCAGTTTGCCTGCTCACCCTCGTGATACTTCCCTGGCATGATGCATCATCTCCCTCATGGCCACCACACTCAGCACAGGTGGGCTCCCACCACCCACGTTAGCCCATGGCCATGCCAGGTGGTCTCTCAGAGTTTCAGCTCTGGAGCACACGGAGCACAACAGCAGACCATTGACTTTAAGCCCTTCTTCTGCACTGGATAAAAGCCACCAGCACCTCAGGAATCCTCGCTGAGAATCCCCACCTCAGCAGCCAGGAGAGGAACGCGTCTGCCCTGGGCTTTCTCTGTGGGATGGGAGTTTGCCAGCAGTTTTATTTTAGTCCTGTGCAAGTGCAGCACAAATTCCTGCCACCAAAGGGAAGGAGACACCGTGGTGTTCTCAGGTGCCATCACCTAAGCCTGTGCCCTCAACGAGGTTCCTCCTTGCAGCACACACAGCACAGACCCTGATGCACCACACACGGGCACCTTGCTGGTGACACACAGGGGTGAGTGAGCATGTCACCATGGCTTGACGAGCTGTCGGCACCCCTGGGAGACCTATGGAGGGGCCAAGCCCTTCTCCACCCCTCTGGCCATCAAGCAATTCAGGGCTGGTGGATGCCACACCCAGGGCTGACCTCACAAATCCCGTGTTTTTCCCTTCCCCCTTTGTAGCCCACACACCAAGGACCTCCCAAACACACAGTAAAATGCTGGGTCAGCTTTCCAAGGGCTCAGCACCCACAAACAGGAGCTCAGGTCATATTTAGGCCACCCAAATTACAGGGCAAGGGTTCTCCTTGAGGGTGACCTGCTTGGCTTCTCCCAACACAAACCTACATCGGCAGTCTTTGCCATCCCATCCAAGATGCCACGGGGACATGTGGGCTCCACTGGTCCCTCCTGTTGGTCCCAAACATGCTGCTCCCAAACCCACCACAGTCCCTGGCAGTGGCCCCTAAACATGCCCTACTTTCCAGTCCAGAATCCAACCCCTCTCTCTGCAGCCCCACCTTTCCTTACACAGGGACTAACGGAAATTGGGAGCAGCAAAGCAGCACTGTGGGACCCAGCAGGGAGAGGCTGAACTTCACCCCCAACCCACAGATAAGGAAGGATGGGCTCCTGCAACGGCCAGGGATGAAAGGAAAGCCGCAACGGCTGAGCTGACTCATTCAGCTTTTGGCATGTGCTCCTTTTCCCGCCACGTGCACACCCATCAACCGTGTCCCACCAGGATGGGGGCAGCTCAGTGGCCCAGAAGGAACAGCCTGGATGCACCCCTTGGCAAAGCCACATCTTCTGCCTGCCCCACAGACCATAAACCAGGGGCACCAAGGAGACCTGTCCCCAGCCACCACTCAGAGCATCAGCAACCTCCTGAGCGCTGCAAGGTTTAGCCAAACCTGGGAACAGAAACCAGGCAATGCATGGGAGCAGCTGCCAGTAAATTCAGCGTTTCCAGAGGATCTGTTTGTATCAAAAGCTGCTGTTCTGCAGCCAGAACAGGTGTCAGTCACAGCAAAATCTCGTGGCAGCTATTCAATGTGATGGCATAAGAGTTTGACAACGGATCAAAAAACCCAAAAGCAATGTGAGCAGCTTCTCTAGTCTCCATTTTAACTACAGCCGTGGGAAAAGAGAGGTGAAGAGCCAAAAGAAGGAGAATACTGGGTGTACCAGTGCTGGCTCTGTGCAGCAGTAGCACAGCCACACAATACAGGCAGCTGCCCCTCAGTGGGGATGCTCCATGGCAGAGCCACACCCTGACCTGTCACCCAACTGCCACAGGTGAGCTCAAAGCACCCACCTACCCCAGGACAGCTCCATCACCCCTGAGCTGGCCTTGTCCCCCCACAGACTCACAAGCTGCCTCCTGCCCTGTGCTTTACACCGAACATGACACAGAGCAGACCCTGTTCAACACCTCCCACCAGCCAGACATCAACCCCTACCAGTGCTGCCAACATCCTAATTAGCACCTTCCCTGCACTGGCCCTGCTTCCAACTGCTCTGCAGCTGTCCAGGACTCTCAGAGGTTCTCCAAAGGTGACAGGGGATGGGGACAAGTCCTGAGGCGCCAGGCCCTGTCCCTTCCAGGGCAGCTAGCACAGCAGCTCCCCCAGCCCACACCAGCCCTGCTGCTCTGCTGTGAGTCTGCTGTCAAGGGATTTCCACACAGCATCACCCAAACTCCTCTGTTTATCCTTCCTGAGCCTACGGAGTGGCGCTGACATGCAGCGGGGATGGGAGAAGCCCAGGAGTGTCCTTGTTACACAGGGATTATCCATCTCTCTGCAAGGCAGGCAAAACAAGTGGGGCTTTGTCCCAGTGTCACAGAATCACAGGATGGTTTGGGTTGGAAGATCATCTCCTTCTACTCCCTGCCATGGGCAGTGACACCTTCCACTAGACCAGATTGCTCCATGCCCCCTACAACCTGGCCTTGGACACTTGCAGGCACTTCCTGCATAGACAGGGCACCTCCAGTGTCTACCTGGGGAATGTATTTGCTTATCTTGCCTGCAAACTGTCCCTGGGGGAGCTGCCCTGCTCTGTCTGCTTTGATCCACCCCCTCACTCCCTCAGCACTGCACCCCACCCCAGGCAGCACAGCCAGCTCAGGGGGTGGCACCTCCATCCCACTGCCTGGCATGCACCAGCACTGGGTGATCAATACCCCGCCACCAGCCATTCCCCACGTCCAGGCATCTGTTGCTCTCTGCTCCCCAGGGAATGGAAATACAACATCCTCACCTTGCTTTCCCTCCCAGAGAGATGCCCAGGGAGCCACATGCCTGCTCCCATTTACCACAGCTGCCACAACATGCATACAAAGGCTGGGGACACGATGCCAGCGCTCAGTCACCTGCAAGGGCATTCTGCAAGCAGTCTCGGAGGTGTTACGATCCTGCAGGAGAGATCCTGAAGAAGAGATCCACAGGAAATGCTTTCCCAAGGCTGGCATGCTGCAGTTGGCTCCCTGCAGACTGGCCAGCCCCATCCCTGCAGGCACCGCGCTCCAGTCAGCCCGGACACCTTGTTTCACTCCAGCCACGCTGGCCCCGGGTCACGCATTTCTCCCGCTCGCTTTGTCCCCTGATACCAGACAGGCTTAAAAGTAAAACAAGGCCAAGATTTATGAAGTGAGGCTCACCATAAAGGTTTCCGAGTCACAGTCGTGGAGCCTGGAAACAGGATTACAAGCAAAGCAAATCATGAAACGCGAGTGTAACCTCGGCACGGCGAGACATGACCCCTCACATGCTCCAGCCCAGCTCTCTCTCAGGCATGTGGCGTTCACCAGCTGGGGTTGCCTGGCTAGCACAACCCTCTCCATGGTGGCCCAGGCTGCCTTGACCCCCCGTGTGCTGCTCCCAGCTCATCTGGGTGGCCCAGTTCTGACCCTCAGCAGACTTTCAGCCATACCTTGCCTTGAACCAGCTGCACAGGTATTTGTCAGCTGAGAACACTTTCAGATCTCGTTCAAGACCAAAACCAGCTTCTTTGGACATATCCTCAGAAATTCATGGTGACCAGTGCTTAAAGGGAGTCCAAGGGAGCTGGAGAAGCACTTGGGACAAGAGCACATTTTACACGTGACAGGACAAGGGGGAATGGCTTCCCACTGCCACAGGGAAGAGTAAGATGGGATATTGGGAAGAAGTTCTTCCCTGTGAGGGTGGGGAGGCTCTGGCACAGGTTGGGCAGAGAAGCTGTGACTGCCCCATCCTTGGAAGTGTCCAAGGCCAGGTTGGACGGGCCTTGGAGCAACTTGGGCTAGTGGAAGCTGTCCCTTCCCAGGGCAGGGGGTGGAATGGGATGAGCTTTGAGGTCCCTTCCAATCCCAACCATTCCATGATTCTATGATTCTAGATCTAAGCCCTCCTCCTGGGCCATCAGCCTCATCCAGAAGTCATACAAAAAGCAGACCTGGCAAGAAAGATGCATCTCATGAGAAAGGATTGAAGCCAAACTCACAGAGGCATCACCTTGCCCACAACTGGGGAGAATGAGCTGCAGAGTGACAGGAGCAAGAAGCAGGGAAGGATGATACCAGCTCCATCCAGGAGTACCAGCCACAGCCACCAGCACATGCCTGGAAGGAGTAGACAGCTGTGGATGCCAGTAGATCCAGGTCCTGTCTTGAAACCAACCACACACCTAGAGGCACCTGAACAGCCCATTCCTGCCCTGTTTGTCCTCCAACAAATCGTGTCCAACCCTGCAGTCTCAACCCAAACCAAAGTGCTTGGGTTCAGTGGCCACTATGCAGGAACCAGTGGCCTTCTGGGAAGCTCAAAGAGCAGGGTCTCCTCTGGAGTCCTAAGAGCATCTGAGGGCTCCCTGTCCCCTGCCCCAAGAGTCGTCTGACTGTCCACCCTTTCTCTGAGAGACTCAGGGATAGGCAGAACCTGCACTGTCACACCACAGTGCATGAGAGGCTTCTCAGCCACAGCCTGTGCACCAGGACTGTGGAGGATGGAGATGCCTTCTCTCTCCTGCATCCCTCTGCTTAAGTTTTCTAGGCTCACAGAGGGTCTTGACATGAGGTCCAGAGGGTCCAACCCCTGTTTGACCCTCTGCATCCTCCCTGGTTCCCCTCTCCTCTGCCTCTCAGCAGAGCAGTGCTGCAGCAGCCCCCAAATGTAGGTCCCCACAAGCCATGACAATGACATCCAACCAGAGCTCACCAAGCTCCAGCAGGGCCTCACACACTTTGGGGACATATTTAGGGAACTGAGGTGATACTTCCCATGGTCAGGACTCATCTCAGCCCACTGCTAGACAGACAGACAGACAGACCAACTGGGCACAGGCAGCAAGCTGCCCAGCATGTGACAACCATCACCAGGGACACAGCCTGTCCTCCAGCCCACTGCAGACCTGGTGTGCCCGTGCCCCCCAAAGCCTGGGTGGGAGCGGAGGGGATCCCAGACCTTTGCAGCCATCCCGACTGGCTCCTCCTCCCCAGGAGCCTGCCC